>QANU01073111.1:18757-72905 GCA_003254905.1 Nissolia schottii | reverse complement strand
CCCCCCCCCCCCCTCATTTGAGTTTAACTGGATCTGGAGAGTAAAGATTGTGGCATAATATTGATTTGACTACAATAATTGAGTTTTCTCTAGTTTCTAAGAAAGTGCATAACCAAGCTAATATTATTTTATGATTTTAATCTTTGAAAATTTTTAATGTGAGAGAACTGTTACCCTCACTGTGTCAAAGATTTATATATTTTTCTTCATTTTCATCCCTCTATATCTTCCCCTTCAAGTTTTTGTTTCTTTTCTTCACAGTTCCAAAGGAGCAGAGCAATGTTTTCATCTATGCTAAAGTTTTTGGTGGTTTCGCTAAGATAAGATCATCGGTATGACCAACCAGATGGGTAGAAGCTATTTTTCTATTTTTGTTTTGCAAGAAAGTTAATAAATCTTTTCTTTATTTTGTAGATCTGTGATCTAGTGGCAGTGTCAAGGCTTTTAAATGCAACTCTTATAATTCCAGAAATTCAACAAAGTATTCGCTCGAAAGGAATTAGGTATGTGCTGCAAGTTTCTGCAGTCATTAGTGTGCTGTTGTGCTTTATATTGTTAATATTTTCTTGATGTTGATTCATGCATACATAACTTATTTTAGTTTTTAAAATTTCTTTCAGCTCCAAGTTCAATAGTTTTTCCTATCTTTACAATGAGGACCAGTTCATAGCATATCTTAAAAATGATGTAGCCATTGCAAAGTCCCTGCCTGAAAGTTTGAGGGAAAGGAGAAGAAGAAATGAATTTCCTACATTTAAGCCAACAAGCTCTGTTTCTCCAAACTTTTACATGAACGAAATTCTACCAAAGCTAAAGAAAACAAAGGTTGTTGGATTAATTATTGCAAATGGCGGAGCTCTGCAGGTATTATTAAATTTTCAATTAAACTTGTTGTTGCAGTCTTGTAGATGCTATTTTCTGAACACATTTGTCTTCTGTTATTTGTGAATAGTTGGATACCAAAATATTATCAATGTGTGCGAAAGTCAGTATACGATTTCATCTTTGAATGCCATGTTTACTTGTTTAGTAGTGCTTAGACCCTCAAAGTTTTGCAGCAAACTCTGTTTCAGATCTTATTGTGAATCGAAATATATAATCTCAAGTAATTAGAAACTTACTCTTAACCTTGACAGTGATATATGTTGTATATGTTAATTCTAGATGTAATAAAAATAGGCAGAATTCCCCCACGAAAAAAAAAAAAATAGGTAAAAAAGAATGCTAGGTATAAATCGTATGCTGATGTATTAAATGCTAATTAATTTGTGTTTACTCTGTCCCTAGAATGTGCTTCTTTAGGTGAGCATTAAGCTTCTATCTTAGATACTAGATTTTTGTTTCTTTCACTTTTTGCTGTGCATTTCTATGTTGGACCATTTTGCTAGAGTTGACTTGAAACCAATATACATTTTTGCAGTCTATTCTTCCACCTGGCATGGCAGAGATTCAGAGGCTAAGATGCAGGGTTGCTTTCCATGCCCTTCAATTTCGTCCTGAAATTCAAATGCTTGGTCGTAGGATGGTTCACAAGTATGAGTTCCTTTAAGTTAAACAAATTGGTCTGGATTTACCTTATTATCACATAGATTACTCCCTTGTTTTCTTGGCACTGCTTAATTTCTTTCTGTTTTTTGTCTTTAAAATGTGTGATTCCATGTGTCATTGTTATCCAGAATAAGAAAATGAGAATGTAGCTTGGCATTAGTTATGGAATTTCATTTTCTCTGTGGGTTGCAGTGTTCATGCTATGCCCATAAGTCGTTAACATTTTCTGCAGTTGATGTATAAGAGATTTCTTCTTCTCTTTTTAAGGTTAAGAGCATTGGGGCAACCCTTCTTAGCATTTCATCCTGGCTTACTGAGAGAAACCTTGGCATACAATGGTTGTGCAGAACTTTTTCAGGTTTGCTCTTTTCATGCCTCCTCTCTTGTTTCATTTTCTGGAATTGATGGAGCTGTGGTTCTACTTCTATGGTGCATATATCTTTAATGGTTCATTTATTATCATTTCTTTTGAGTAGTATTGGATGCATTAGAAGTTGGTACCTTTTGAGTAAGGCTATCAATGTTAAGCTCTTCCCTCCCTTGATTTTATTCCTCTGTTTATTAATCTTAAGAAGGTTTTTTGGTTTTGTTAGGATGTACACACTGAACTTATTCAGCACGGAAGGGCTCAAATGATAAAGAACAAAATTCTTAAAGATGAATTGAATGTGGATTCACACTTGCGAAGAGATAAAGGTCTATGTCCTCTCATGCCTGAAGAGGTATGCCAAATTTTACGCCGAGTTTTCCCAGTAATATTGTGATTCTGGTCCTATTTTAAGTTATAATTGCTGTCATACTTAGAGCTTAAAAATAGCCGCTTGTACTTGGGTACAAAGGCCAAGATAACGCTGATTATTTTACATCTGTACAGATTGTTTCTGCCTAACATAATAACATATAATCAAAGTAGTGTTTTTTCCCACAAACTGTTGGTTTGTTTGTAGTACTAACAGTAATAGGAAAGGGGAGTCCATTACATTATGGTTATTACATAAATTTCTAAGAAGTAAACTGATAAAATACCTGCTGAACTTGTCTAGAATATTTCAAGTAGTTCACCCACGAATATAAACCAATAATGATGGAGTAGCAGTAACTTTGTGGAGAGAAAAATGACGGGAGGTGGTTGAGGGTGGCAACTCAATTAGTAGTGCTAATTCAACCAAGAAGTACTGACTATAATTAGAATTTTATCAATTTAAACCCAAGGTTACCTTATTTCGAATATTAATAGGACAATTAAACTCAAAGATACACCTAAATCAGACTTGCTATCTATTGGAAGTCAGAACCCTAGTATTTGTAATTTTGTATTAGTACATATGGTTATCTTCATGCCTAGCTTTGTCGTTGAATGAAGTAAATTAGGAAGTTTAACTCTAAAATTCCTATTTTCACTGAAAGATTAAACATTTGTGCAACTCTTTTTCTTAATTTGTTGGTAAGAACTGGATGGGACTTTAACATATAACAATGTTGATCTCCTTACAATATAGAGTTTGTTGTCCAACAGCAGAGGATAAAATATCATCTTCTGGATTAGGTTTTACACTAAGTTTGTTTGTTTGTTTGTATTATTATCATTATTATAATTGCTATTATTATTTTTATGAAATGGAATGGAAACTAATAGGAATGAGATGGAAAGTGAAGGGAAAGAATGAAAGAAAGTTACCCTCTTTCTTGTTGCGGAGATTAATAAGGGAACAGAATGAAGCTTTGTTGGTTTTTTTTTTATGGAAGCTAATCAATAGAACATTTGTATTGGTTAGAGGTTATAATTTTTTGTTCTCTCCATTCACCCCCAATTTTGAAGGGAATTAAACAAAAAGAAAAAAGAGGACTTTGTGGGGGAAAGAGGAGAATAGTTTCCCCTGGAGTACCTTTCTGTTCCTATGTAATTTAAACTCCCAAACAAAGGAAGTGATTCCCTTTCCCCTCATTACCTTTCCTTCATTACCTGCCATCCAAACATATTGTTATACTTTTTATCATATGATTGAATTCAATTTAATTGTTGAGCTACTCTTTTAAGATCCTAATGAATCCCATGTCTGTATGTGGGATCTCAACCTCTGCTAGGTCGACCAATTTTACAACTATCAATGTTGTTGAGTTATGTGGTCTTTAGGCTATTATGTGCATAAATATGGATTGTCTTTTGAAATCTCAAAATGTTACAATTAGTGAGGTTAGATGGTGGTTTATTGTTGTTATTTCAACTTTTGCAGGTTGGCATTCTCCTTCGGGTAATGGGTTATCCTTCCAAAACAATCATCTACCTGGCAGGCTCTGAAACTTTTGGAGGTCAACGCGCTTTAATTCCTTTGCGGTCCATGTTTACCAATACAGTGGATCGCACTTCCTTGTGCGGTGAGAAAGAGTTGTCTGACTTGGTTGGACCTGAAACACCTCTTCCTCTAAATACATTTCGAGCACCTCCTGCAAAAAGTGAGGAAGAACTTAAAGAAGAATGGAAGAAGGCTGGTCCTCGGCCTCGGCCTCTTCCTCCACCTCCAGATAGACCTATCTATCTACATGAAAAAGAAGGCTGGTATGGTTGGATCACAGAGACTCCAACAGAACCTGATCCATCACCTATAGATCTGAGGATGCAGGCGCACAGGTTAATTTGGGATGCACTAGATTACATTGTTTCTTTAGAAGCAGATGCCTTCTTTCCTGGATTTAACAATGATGCTAGTGGATGGCCAGATTTTTCAAGCCTTGTCATGGGACATCGACTTTATGAGACTGCTTCTTTAAGAACATACAGACCAGACAGGTAAAACGCCCTTGGGAGTTGAAATTAATTAATTGATATTTTTAAATGACATGATATAAGTAAGTTTCATTATCAGAATTTGATGTCCTTATTTTATTGAGGAATCAAATTGGCAAGGTGACCTAGTTGAAATGTAAAACATGGCGTAGTTTTAGGATCTCTTGCTTTTCTAGCTGGGGCCAGGAGGGGGGAAATGGGAGAGGTGTAGGGAAGACAAGCTACCAAATTTATACTTTTTTACTCCACACTCAAAAGTAGCAATTCTTTCTGCAGAGGTGGCACAACATGTGTTGAGTATTTTATCTAAGAAAAACTTTTACAAATTACTAATGTCCTATTTCAGACATCCATGAATAACAGCTTTGAAAACTAGATTAGATAGACAAGACACTTATGACGAGGCCATGTCTTTAGCACTTCGTGTCCAACGTTTTTCTTTTTAAGGTTTCTAGTACTTGTTCCCTGCACTAAATAAAATAATTAAATGTTGCAATTTTTCATGTTATGCCCTCATTTGCATATATTTGCATTCTGAATGTTCATCTTTCCTTTTTCTTGATTGTGTGTCAATTGATGCCTTGAGAGTCCTTCATGCTTAAAGCATTTCACCATGCTAATGCTCTGAAAATCAAGTGGTTTTAACCAGTGGTTGAAGTTTCTCTGTTGAAGTTATGTATTGATATTGCCCTGAATTTGCCTTTTATTTTGTGGCCTTACTTTATCTGGTCTTTCACAGGAAAGTTGTTGCTGATCTTTTCAACATCACTCGTGAAAATTTGTACCATCCTAAACATAATTGGACAATTTTGGTGCAAGAACATCTGAATAGAAGTACGGGTGAAGAAGGCCTCATAAGGCAGTCTCTCTTGTCAAAACCAGCAATGTTCCTTTCGCATCCACTTCCAGAATGCTCCTGTAGAATAGGTTCTGCCAACGTTGTTAATCGTGTTAGAGGGGAGGATGGCCGGTTTTTGTTTGGAGATGAAGACCAGTGCCCCAAATGGATGTGGCACGCTAACGTGGCAGCTTCGATGGGGAAAGAAGGGGTCAAGTCCGAAGATGATGGGCTGCCAGATTACGAAAGTAATGATTTTGTTGATGAATCCGAATCTGACAAAACTGGTGGCAAAACTAGTCAGACTCCACTCTGGGAGCAGGATGAAGAAATGGATCCAAATGACTAAAAATGGATGTGCTGCACATCAAGTGCATAACGTAACTAGTCTCTACAGTTATACAGCATCCAGTTTTCCGTAATTTCTTTGAGAGGTATCGGTTATAACATGCTTCGATGTGGGTGACATGCATGTGAGAATGCTATTATTGCTGAGCATATGGGTATTCAAATCTATTCTTTCATTAGTTTTGTGTTATTTCTCCCTGGAGAAAGAACAGAAATTTTTCTTGTTTTCTTTCACTTTATGCTTACCACTTCCAAGAGAATTTTTGTTGTAACATACACATTACGAAAAGAAGAAGAGAAAAAGATCAGCCTCTGGCTTAATTGGAGCAACACAGATGAAGTTTCTATGTAGATTTTACATCCTGCGTTATTTAAATAGTTGTAAATCAAGTGTTTCTGTTTTGTACTAGACTAAATATCCTGTTTTTTTAGTTGTGTGGATGCACACTGTTGCGTTCAGTTTACCCTGAGACGCTCCTCTTTCTTCCGCAAATTCAAGGTGAACTCAGGCGAAATTATTGGTTTGGTTTTCAAGTTAAATTAAATTAAATTAAATCGTATTTTGATTATTTAAAATTTTGTAATTTTTAACAATGTTATGGAACAAAACTTGATTTGATCTAAACCATGTGAAGTAAGCTTGAGTGGATTTTGTTTCATGTTAATTTCATTACACAGTCATTCGTTTCAGAATTTGTTTGGTTTTTAATTCTTTAAGAATATTATCAAACAAAACTTGATTTGATTTGGACAGTGTGAAAGTTAACTTGAGTAAAATTTACTTAGATTTTAAGATAAATTAAACGAACTAATTTAAATTAAATTTACATTTTAATGAATTTTATCACAGAGTTACATCAATTTGACATTAGATTTTAAGTTCATTGAACACTTATAAAGATAGTTACTGATAGCAAGAATCAAACTTTGAGTTATTGAAAGAGATTAACATTCTTTCATATCCACTAAAACACCATTTACTTACCTTTCCCTCCCCCTCCCACACCACTCCTCACGCCACCATGCGAAAAACATGGCTTCAAAAATCGAAAAAATAATTTTGTAAAAAGGCTGGAACGCTCTTTATCGTGCGCGCGGGGGGAATCTATCGATTTGAGCTTCGAAGGGCCCAAACGGCATGGCCTCATGCGCGCGAGCCCAACTCCCTTCTCAACTCTTTTTACTAATACAATAACTACTAAAGGTATATAAACACTTAAAAAGTTTGTGAGCTAATCAATGTGGGAGTAGAGCTTATTTAAGAAACAAGTGCATAGACGGACAAAGCATGTATAGATAAACATGAGTAATGCTAAACAACTAAAAACTTAATTTAACACTTGCTTATTTGAAAGATCAATTAGAAGCATGTCACATAATCATTATTATAAAATAAAATTGGAATATAAATTCTGCCCTGTGGCCATCGTCATTGTTCAATAAAGGTACTAGCCCAACCATGGCTACTAGCACCATATCAACACCAATTTACTTAAAGAATAAATGCTAAATCACTTAAATAGGCTAATATTATAATATTTTACTATTAAATTTATACTTATATTTATAATAAACTTTATACAAATTATACAAATTTATACATTCACAGACTTATTCTATTTTTATTTTTACTTTTTGGACGAGCGGAGAAATCAACTTATAGGCGGAGAAATAAAAGGAATATTATAACTTACAAAGAAAGTAAAATGAATCTAAACCAGTCGTACCTGAAAGTTAAACTTACATCATAATCTCCTTCAAATCAAGGAAGTCTCCTACTACCACTTGTTCATTAATACCGGTTTAAAAACCATTAATTAATCATTGTTTTAACCCTAAACCGAATACGTCGTAATTAATCAAGCAGCTCGTTGGGTGGGCCCACAGCGGCACAAAGGGCACGTAAAACTTCTCTCCAGCCACCAAGTGATGCACTCTCGGTGATACACGTGTTTGCACGGCATGGCCCAAACCTCCGTCCCCTCAACCAACTCCGCCAAATAACCACCGCACCTTTCCCCGCAGCCTCCGGCATCGTCTTTGCCGATCCTCACATTCCGGAGCGTCTCATCGATCAGCATCCTGGAGTACTCTCCCCTGATCATGTCGATGACGTCATCGTACGGCTTCTGAACCGCAACATCCAAATTCAATTTGAACAACCGAAAGCTGCTATCATCGCCGCCAGAACGAGGGGTATAATTGTCAATCAAGTTTCTGGAATATTCCGTCACTTCGGGCACCATCTTCTCGATCAGCTCGTCCGGCACGACGGAGCGGGAATACAGAGCTCGCACGTGCGTGGAGCCGTTTTCGAGTAACTGTGCGGAAGATAGAAACACGGTGCGGTCGATCGAACGGCTGGTGGCTTTAGTTGGAATTATTGTTGCAGCTGGTTGTTGATCGTGCGGTTGAGGAATAAGGCATATGATTTGAGTGAAAACAGAGACGTCGATTTTGAAGTAGTTTCCAGTGCTTTGACGGTATCTTACTTCTTCTGCTTCATCTGATGGAGCAGAGGTTATTTTCCATGAGAAATTAATGGAGGGTATGGTTGCCATGGATGGAAGATCACAATTGTGTTATGTGAGAAATTAGGATTAGGATTTGGGAGTAGTTTGGAGAATATGTATATGTAAGGGTGTATATATACACACACAACTAAAGGTGTATCAGCTTTTGTATCTTTTTATCTATCCTTTCTTCCTATCTTTAACTTCAAATCTTATCAATCCTTGATTTTATCTAGCTTTTCAGTTAAATTTTATCTAACACTATGCCAACCGTGTGAAGTTTAGCTTTGAGTGGATTTTGTTTGATTTTAGCTTCGCTACTCTCGGGATTATTTATTTTAACTTTTAACTTGCGTTACATCAAATAAATTCAAATTAAAATGCATTTTAATGATTTCAAATTCGTAAATGTTAGCATTTTATGATAATAATCATCAATCTAATAAGAACTCATTATTTTTTTACGTTAAATTTAAATCATATTGAAATTATATCTTAATGATTTCAAATTCGTAAGTCTTAGAATTTGTTCGCTTTTTAATTTGTTAAGAATATTATCGAACAAGATTTGATTTGAACCTAGCGAAGGTTAACTTGAATGAATTTCATATAAATTTGTTAGATAAACTAAACAAACCAATTTAAATTAAATTTATATTTTGCCAATAAGCCCTAACTCAATTAACATTAGTGTACCAACAATAGTAAGCCAATGTAGTGGTAGGCACACAATAACTCTAAGACAGAACCAAAGTTTGATTCCAAAAAAACTATTAATTATGAGAATAAGTTTGACTACACCCAAAATAATTAATCTCTTAACCTAATAAAAATGATGGAGGATAACTTGACAACACAAAAAAAAAGTAACATTAGTGTCTTTTATTTTCTTAGAGGATTTATGTCTCGTCTCAAGATAACAACTTGGCGGATCATCGCTTTTTAAAATGAAAATACGAGTTGATCTATGCACAACTTGGCATACATTGATACACCTAGTTCTACCCCCATATTTGTGAGTTTTGGGGAGTTAACAATCACCAAATATTGTTTGACAAATAGTGCTAATTAACTCTTTTTATTTTGTGCGGAGAAATGAACTTATTAACTTTGATCTATTTCCCGAAAAAGAAAAATAAAAGTAATATATGACTTACAAAGAAAGTAAAATATATTGAATCTAAACCCAATCGTAAAACGAAACATATATATATATTCTTAAAAAAATCATTGCAAGCTACACAATCTGGAAGTTCAAACTTAAAACTGAAATCTCCTTCAAAGTAATAAAATCTCCTACTATCGCTTGTTCATTAATACTGAACCACTTGTGTCTCTTAAACAAGTCGTTAAACAGTAAGCAAATCAAAACAAAAGATTTTTTTTGTCTTGTGACAAAAGAAAACATTTTTCTTACTCCAAAAACTAAGTAAAAGTTTAACGTAACGAGCCACAGGCAGGGCAGGGTGGCTGGACAGCGACACAAGGGGCAGTGATGCACTCATGATACATGGGTTTGCACTGCATGGCTAAACACAAACACTACGCCTTTCCCCGGCGGCGGCTTTTTGGATCTTCACCCTCCTGAGCCTCTGGTCGATTAACATCTTCCCTGATCATGTTGACGACGTCATCGTACGGCCTCTGAACCACGATATCCAAATCCAACTTGAAAAGGCGAAAGTTATTATCGCCACTAGTCCCGCCAGAATGAGGGGTATAATTGTCAATTAGGGTTCTTGCATATTCCGTTACATCCGGCATCATCTTGTGGATCAACTCGTCCGGCATGACGGAGCGGGGAAAGATAGAGCGCATGAGCGACCAACGGTTTTGGAATAACTGTGTGGACGATAGAAATACGGTGCGGTCGGTTATATGACTGGCATTGGTGGGTATCACCGTTGGATCTTGTTGATCTTGCGGTTGAGGAGTAAAGCAGATAATTTGATGGAAAACAGAGATGTCGATGTTAAAATAGTTTCCGGAGCGGGCTTGTGCCAAGCTTTGATGGTATCTTACTTCGGCTTCAGTTGATTGGGCAGAGGATATTTCCCAAGAGAAATTAATGGAAGGTTTGGTCGCCATGGAGATAAAATAGGGTTATGTGAGAATTAGGATTTGGGAGTAATTATGAGGAGAATGAATTAATGTGAGCGATGCAATTAATTAAGTAGGGTATAATATTTATATATAAGTAGCTAGTGGTGTGTCGGTCTCTAATCATGTGTATTCTATCTATCCTTATATTTTTATATCTTTTAACTTCAAATTTTGTCAATCCTTAATTTTATCTAGCTTTTCAACCAATTTTCAATTTTATCTATCCTAATCCATCTCTATCTTCAAATTTGTCTCTAAATTTAAATTTAGCTTTTTCCAATTTTGTTGCGATTGAAATAGAAAAGTAACTAGTTATTCCGCTCAGATTTAATTCAAACTGTATGCTAATGAAGTAATGATAATTTGATCCAAGAATTTATACATATTTGTTTCTTATCTAAAAAAATATGAAAGAATGAATATTAAATTTATTTAAATATTGATAATTCTTTAGTTTCAATTGACTCCTAATATTACAACTGTTTACATATACCTATATTTATAATACTAATAATAATAATAATAAATAAATAAATAAAAATTAATAAGAGGAATGTCCACATAGGTCCCTAAGTCCCCAAACAAAAACAAAAAAAAAAACCCTCATAGGTTTTAAACTTTTTCACCGTTTCCCCTTGTCCATCCCTTTGATTGTTTGCGACGACACGACAGCACACGTGACCATTAACTCGCTCTCTCTTCCTCACTTTCCCATCCTCCATTCCTAAAATGCCAGTTCTAAGCTCGCTGTTGGCAACGGTTGGAGAGATGTGAGTTGGAGAGACGTTGTCGGCAACAATTGAGGCAAAGGCAGTGACTAACGGGGCAGACATCAACCATTGAAAATACAAAATCTGAGTTCACGATTTTCGGTGGGTTTTTGAGTTTGGAGATTGTGTTGGTGGTGATGGGTAGCGGTGTACAGATTGTGGCGGCAAGAGCGGCTAGCATGGGTGTGGAGGTCGTAAAGAGATGAAGGTGGGAGGAAATGGCAGCTGCAAGGCCACTCTTCATCTGCATGACCTTGCTTCCATGAGATTTAGAGAGTTACTAAGTTTGGGTGTGGTGGGTTAGCTCTCAAGTTACAGTTGCCATAGAGGATGGGAAAGTGAAGAAGAGAGGGCGAGTTAACGGCTGTGACGTCGCAAACATACGGAGGGATCAACAGGGAAACAGTGAAAAAGTCCAAAGACCTATGAGAAGCTTTTCTTGTTCAAGGCACCTTGTGGGCGTTCCCCAATTAATAATAATATTTTTTACTATATAAGGGATTTAAATTTATTTTGATGCCACTGAATTTTTGTTGACGTTAATGCTCAATATTTATTTAAGAAAAACTGTCCCTGGTTGATTATATTTAAGTTTTACAACTCAAATTCGACTAAATAAAACTAAAGTAGGGTTCTCTAATTCAAGACATTCTCACTTATAATTCTTAGTTTGGTTCTTTTAATTACACTTTTGTTTTTACATCTTGCAATCGGCCTTTCCATCAAAAAGAAAAATTCAAGTATGGCAGAGTCATCGGCACGTCTAACATTTAACTATCAAAAGACTCATTTATTTGATATCTAAATTTTTATGAATGTATTAATATCTCTTTGTTTTTAATAATTATGATTCAATCACAAATTTAAAATAATAAATAATCTGAGTTAGTGAGACAGTTAACAAAATCTTAGATATTATAGTATTGATTGATATTTCTTAAATGTTATGAGGTATGCGAGTAAACTCAAAATATACCACGGAAAGATACTTTGTTAGGCGTTAGGGAATGGGCTGCGGGGGCAGTCCCCATTGGCCCAATGTTGCGGGAAGCCCAAACCCTTTTTCGGTCCACAATCCATAAATTGACACTTCAACCCTAACCAGCGGTTCGTCTCTCTTCCTTCACTATCGAATTCGAAAGCAGTTTTCCAGCTTCAGCACCAGCCGCTCCAGCCTCAGCTCCTCGAAGGTCTGATTGGGTGCTCTAGAACTTCTCTTTTCTGGTATGGCATTCATCGAATCATCCCTTCTTCGCGAATTTCCATTTTGTTTCACGCGTCTCATCGGTTTTAGATGACCCGCTGTTCAATTAGGGTTTTTAATTTCTCCTCGATTTCACCGGTGAGCTCGGAATTTTCCATGCCATCACAATTCTTTCCGCTGGTTTGCGTGTTAATGGTTATTGTTGGTATTTTCTGAAGAAATCTGCTTAGTTACATCGGGAATGGTTGTCAATGCTGCATTGATCCGGTTGTGAATTTTAATATCGAAATATCTTTGCTCCTTATTTTTTTGTTCATTTCTTTTAATGTTGTGTGACGAAGTTGTTCTAAGAAGCCAAACTCCATATTGGGGTAATTTGATTGTGTCTAATGGTTGCGTTTTCAGTGGGTGAAATGATTGTTAGAGGTTGAAGAGCCCGGTTATCAGCTATTGCTTTGTAACTTGTGACTTTTAGGGTTTTCATAGTTTCACAAACAAAGGATTCGTTCTTATGAACCGTTTGTGTGTGTAGACGTGTATTCCAGATAGAGGGCTTGAGAAATGTAGTTCCACCTCCTCTCCAGGACAAATAAGTTGCATTAACAAGTCTGTACGAATACAATTAGGATAATGTTACAAATTTTTTCCAGGGTTGATTTCTCAATGATGTTAAAAGAGAGCTGAGTGAGGTAAAAATGCTTAAGTGTATATTGATCTTAATTTGATCTCATGACACCAATGCTTTCTTTATGATAGATGGCAAGCGCTTGGACAAATATGAGCTTTGCAATCGAACATAGGGGTATAGAGAGGGAGTGGGAGAATCGGGGTGGAGTTATGGTTATTTTTTTAAATAATTGGAGATTCTTGCTCAGTCTCAGAAGATGTATGCCTGCTAATATTCTGGAGAGGATGAGGAGATCAAATTTAATTTCAATATTGTTATAGCTTTGGAGCATCTTTGGAGCAAATGAGCAATGGAGCTTGTGGAGCACGGCTCACCTCAAGGATTGCTCTCTTGGTTTGCTTCATAGTTTTGGTTTTATTTACATTTTGTGTAATCAATAGAATAATGAAGATGATCATTAATTAATTAGACGGTTCAGGATTAGGCGTGGCTTCGTAAATTGGGAGAGTTCCTCTTTACTGATGAGATTCCAATTTTTGTTTGTAGAGGACCTGTTTAACTTCTTCAATCAGATATGAGTGGTCGCTTTTCTCGCACAATTTATGTTGGCAATCTGCCGTCAGATATAAGGGAATCAGAAATTGAAGATCTATTCTACAAGGTTTGATGGACACTTTTCTTGTGTAATAATACGTTGTTGTGCATCTGGCTGGTGTATGTTCAGTTGATTTGGCTGCTTTATTTCTGCCTGTCTCACATGTTGTCTGGACTCTACCTTTATGCTAGTGTAAATATTGAAATGTGAATTTTGTTGCTGGAACAGTGTAATTTCTTTTTTAAATTTATGTCTTTTATTTTAAATACGGAAAACCAACTAAGAGATTACATTAACTGATGAGTAAATAGTATGTAATATAACACCATGCTCGTTTCACTTATGAGCAAAGATACTGAGTCATCTTGAATGCTAAACTTCCTATGATTGTATAGTTACTCTTAAGTTGGATCCCATTTAGTTTTGATTAGGTTATAATTTCCAAGGTTGCTTAACTTGAGAATAAGGCTTGTACCGTTTATTGTGTAGCAGTTGCATGATGTTTATTGCAATGTAATGTACTGTTCTAAAGCAGGGTGGAGTTGGTAGTTGAGTACTAATTTAGTTGTTTAATGTTTACAATGCTTTTTCATCTACAGTATGGCCGTATCATGGATATTGAATTGAAGGTTCCACCCCGCCCTCCATGTTACTGCTTTGTTGAGGTATTTATCCTTACTCTTTTTTTCTTCTTATTTGTGGTCAATCTCTCTTTCTGTGTGTGTTTCTCTTTCTCAGTTTGGTTATTGCCCGTTTGTTGGCTTGCTAGTTTGACAATGCTCGAGATGCTGAAGAAGCAATTCGGGGCCGAGATGGATACAACTTTGATGGTTGCCGGCTAAGGGTAATGAGCCATTCAAACTTTTATCTTGTGAGGTTAACGATTTTCTTTGCTATGTTTCTCATCTGTTCTTGCTATAGGTGGAACTTGCCCATGGTGGAAGAGGGCCATCATCAAGTGATCGTCGTGGCTATGGTGGCGGAGGCGGTGGTGGAGGTGGTGGGAGCCGTTTTGGCATCTCACGCCATTCTGAATATCGAGGTGTGTCTATTCGGAGAATTTACCTGTTTGCTAGAAAAGGATCTACATATGCTAAATGCTTTATTCCTTTAGTTTGCTCTCCCATTTAGCCTTGCTTTTGAATATATATATATATATGTAAGATTGAGTTTTTCAGATGCATGTCATTCAAGGATTATTCAATCTTCATGCTGAGAACTTTGGGGCAATTTTTCTATAACTACCTCCTATTTTGAATCCGTTTTCCATTTTGTAAACCTTTTTTTGCATGTGTTCTCTTTGCTTTTTATGTTTTGCAATTTAAATGAGATAGCTGTTCTGTGGAAGTTACAGATCAGCCATAGTTGTTGATTTTTGTTTTTCATTTTTCCATTTTGTTTTTTATGATCATGTACAGTCCAGCTTAGTGTCTTATTTTTATCTGCAGTTATTGTTCGCGGTCTTCCATCTTCTGCATCCTGGCAAGATTTAAAGGTATGAGAATGTTATTCATACTTAGAATTTAGCAACTATTTGAATCATTATCACTTTATTACTGTGTTTTAAATTTGCTTTCAGGATCATATGCGAAAAGCTGGTGATGTCTGCTTTGCCGAGGTTTCCCGTGATAGTGAAGGTACACCTCTTTGGTTGTGTTTTGACAATGGCATTATTGGATTGTTATCATGGATTACTGTTTTCACACTGGGATAAGGGTTGTCACTAATTTTGTTTGTTTTCATTGCAACACTGTACTTCACCAAGCTTAAGTTGTGCCAATAGCGGTCCTAGGTTCTCTACCTTCTGGCTGAAAAATATCTTGTAAGCCTCAGGTGCTACTTGTTTGCTTGAGAATAGATATGACCCTCCTTCATATATTATATGAAAATTAAAATAAGGATATTATATGGTTTGATGTCATAACCTAGAAGAATATGAATACAAACTGAATATTTATGAATAGGAGATTCTAATGTTTGAATTGATAGGACTGAGGAAAGCATCAAAACAAGGAACATCAAGTCTAGACGGATTTCCAAATCTGTCTTCCTAGTTCTTATTTCTACAGGGAGGGTGCTGAACACCCTTTAAACTGTTGTTTAATTATTGTATTGGATGCATGCTTGGAGGATAAAAGGGGAAATATAATCGTTCATTCGTTTTTTAATGCAACCCCTACTTAGTAGTGATATCCGTTTTCTGTCTCATCATCATCAGTTTGGAGTCCATGATTCATGGACTCTAGGTATTGCGTGAGATGGCAATTGGCATAGATTCTTTGTTAGGTTCAGAAGTGAAGTTCAGTGCCCCCAAGGCGACATAAGCCTGACTGGGGCTTTTAACTGAAAATGTGGTAAGAACCAGGAATTAAAACTGTGGTTTTATTGAATAATTACTTTCTGGCGCTGATTCATAGGCATTCCAAGGGGCCTGTTTCCTCTTTTCGCATATACTTAAATATTTCTTCCTTGCACCTATCCCTTCAAATCGATATATCTCTTATTTTACCAGATTAATTCTTGTTCCAGTATACTTAAACGGCAAAGTATATGTTCCTGGCACTCATACTATTGTTCTATGTTCAGGGACTTTTGGCCTTGTTGATTACACTAATTATGACGACATGAAATATGCTGTAAGTTTTCGAGATATGATCATGTTTAATTTGGTTGAATGATGCCAACATTGCTTCTAGATTCCTTAGACTCCTCCTCCATCTATTTTCTAACATATCTTCTGTCTCACAGATTCGGAAACTGGATGACACCGAGTTCAGAAATCCTTGGGCGAGATCTTATATTCGGGTAACCATCTCTCTGCTAACATTTATAAAATTTCTCATCTCTTTGTTTTGCATCTAGAATAATTTTTCAGTTAGTGTGACTTTATTTCAGCTGATCTTTCAAACTTCTAATTTTTGCTCGCTGATTGGTTCTACATCCTTCTTTCTTGTCCTCTTTGTTTATTTTTCAATAAAATGATTCTGCACCCCATCATTTGAACATCAACATTGCTATTTGAACATATCAAAAGGTGTAGACACCTTGTCACCTCTCTCACACAAGTCATGGGCCAATCATGTCACATAAGTGAGCCCCATGATGTGTCAGGGAGATGACAAGTTGTCTACACCTTTTGGTTATGTTCCACTAGCATTTTTGTTTGAAGATATAAGATTTTTACATGATTTGTCTGACTATCATGACAACAATCTTGACTGGCATTGGAGTAGGTGAGGAAGTACGAGAGTAGTCGATCAAGGAGCCGCAGTAGAAGCCCCAGCAGGAGCAGAAGTCCTAAAAGGGATAGAAGGTGCTAATGCTATCACTTTCTGTTATTGTACATTGTCTACCTTCGGATATATTTTACTTATGGAAAGTCCTGTTGTTTCATTCTGCAGTAGATCTTTGGAGCGGTCTGTGTCTAGATCACGATCTAGATCCAGATCAGCATCACCAATCAAGGCTTCCAGGTATATATTGTTACTATGGCTGTGTCAGTGATTTGGTGTAATTTTGTTAATTTTGTTTATGTACCTGAAGTGTATATAATTATGTAGGCCAAGATCAAGATCACAATCTGGTTCCCCACGCCAGGTACATACAAGGCTTTTGCATTAAATGATATGAGAAGTGCAAACAAATTCCTGTAGTCAAGAGGGACACGTGATTTAAAATTGAAAGTTTTCAGTAAAAAGCAAATGGTAGTAAAGAGCATTTCCAACATATCAAATATATATGTGAGGATTTAACTTATTATAATGATGTCTTCCCTATTTTGTTCACCTTTTTATCTTTTGTATGTGTTAAAAGTTTATAGAAAGCTGGAACTGTTGAAAATTTGAAGCTCAGGGAGATGTTTTTTGTAACATGCATCTTGTGCAAAGTTAAATTTAGGAATGGTCTATTGTTCTCAACATATATATATATATATATATATATATATATGTATGTATATGTATATGTATATATATATATTGCTTTTACATGCATGATGTTACAGAAATGATCATGTATCTACATTCAGAAGCATGAAATCTTTTGCAGGTGCTGTCAGGCAGTGCATGATATTCTCACAAATGCGGCTGGTTCTCGTTTTATCGTCCCATTCTGGGAGTCTTAAGTTATATTTAAGTTTGTTTAAATTGTTTTAATGGAAAATCTTTGTACCAGAGCTGTTTTCTTGGTAATTGTCAGAGATCAATTTGGGTGATTATGTAGGCATTATACTTACTTTGACGTGCTGCAACTATTTTGGTTTTGCATCATTTAAACTAAAATGTTGGATGTTAGACTAGCGGTGTAACTTTTCAATAATTTACTATGACAATTCTTAGCATTACAACTGGTTGTTTGGATTTTGCTAAGACTTCAAAATTAAGATATGGCGCATCATCTCGGTTCAAAAGATCCATTGGGACAGTTGAGCTACAAAATTCCCATGTCAGAATTTGTTAAAAATTATGATGTCTGGTTGTTATGTAATTGATCCGTGATGGGTAGATTTTGCTATGTTGTGAGCTTTATAATGGCATGGATGATTTGTTTCATGTTCTAACTACCAAAAAGTCTTCGTATCTCTGTTAGTTTATGGGCTACCTAGATTACAAGGTCCCTTAAATTAGGTATTGTTGAGGGTATATTTTTTTATAGCGAAAAACTGTGTTTGGGCAACCTTGACAAAAAAGTCTTGTAAATTAATGTGGACTGTTGAGAAAGAGCTCTTCAATCTGATAACGAGTTCCAGCTAATAACCACAAAAAAAGAAGATGGCTTTGAAACTTGTTTTTTTGTAGAGCTGCTAGATAACAATCGATATCTTATGGACCTCTTTATTTCTTTTGTTGTTCATGTGGACTGATTATATTGACGAGTGAAAAAAAAAAGGTGTAGGAAGTATTAGAAAGGAAAATGAGAATAGCCCTTGGTTTCGTATAACGGACAATGCTTACTTTGAAACAACCCTTGTACTATAAGTTTATGACCCTAAAGTAAATCAATCCTCTCAAATATATTGAAAAGTTTTAATCCAACTCTTCTTTTAAGGAATAGGAATAAGTTGTTATTGCATGAAGATTTTGACTTCCTTGTTCCAACTAGTTTTAGTCAAATGCAATAAAAGGAAGACGTAGAATAATTCTCCTCTTTAGAAAGAGGGCTGCGGCCGACAGCAGAAGGGTGCAGGGAGCTGCCGGAGAGGGTGCTATGGCAGGAAGAGGTCCGGAAACTTGAGAGCATCTTCAATGCATGTAGTGTGTCCTAGTCTTATTTGGAAGACCCACAAAGATAGTCCCATTTTCAAAGTACTTATTGGAGTAAAACAAATTGGGATTGAGATTGTGGGAAGAGTTCCTCCTAGTTAGGACGGAACCAATTTATTTGATTCCTAATTATTATGTGACACTTGACATATAGTAGAGAGAAGAATCTCATTTTTTGGATCAAAGTAAGTATTTTTTATTGAAGTGAAAAGTCTCATTTTTAAGACAATTTTACATTTATGATGCATTGGCCTAAATATTGATGTTGGCATGTAAAGGGGTCTAAAATAAATGAGACAAATAATTTATCATTAGAGATGCTATGAAGGACACAGTTTTCCGAGAAAAGAAAAAAAAAATCATGGGTCCTTCTAACGACACAGATTGCATGTCTCTTCTCCAGAGTTATTGTCTCTCCATTGTAACAAAAATATATTGCATGGTATACCAAATATTATTCCGTAGTCGACCATTCATACGAACGCTTCGTAATATTATATTTTTCCCGTGTCATGGGACACCAAATCACAGCAGACTTTGATGGAAGGAATGATTCGTAATTGACTGAAGGGGTTCGTTCCTCTTGAGTTTCATTTTTCAAGATTACCACATCCTAAGGGAAAGGTCTCTGACCTTCTCTTGGTTGAATGTTGAAAAACTATACTACAATTTTCTATCTGAAACTGATCAAAACTAACGTCTACAAGCTACACTATTAGCTTGAGTTTGAGCTTTTAGCCCGTTGTTAATAATAATTAAAAAAGAAAAACTATTAGTTTGGTTTTTCCGATGTACTAATAAAAAAAAAGTTATATGATTCAGTCATAATCAATATTAAATCATTAGTATTAGTCTAGTGATGAGAGATTTAAATAATATATATGAAATTGTAGGTTTAAATTTTATTAAATATAATTTTTGAAATAAAACAAGTCACAGTTAATATTGACAAACTAATTTTGCACATAATTTTATAAAAATTTCCTTAGAGAAAAAGTTTGTACGACTTACGTAAAAAAATCTAAAACCTTGAGACTGATTAAACTTCCCAAAAGATTTTTTTTTGTTATTAAACTCAGTTGAGATGGACACACTTTTCCTTGGGAAATTAGAAAGATAATTTAATACTAGTAAAAATAAATTAATGATAATAAATGTAAAGAAAAAGAAAGGTAACAGAAAAAGGAGAGAAAAAGAAAAGGGACTCTTTCTCTGATTCTTGTTCTTTCTGTGATTGTGACGGTGTGTGTGATGAAATGAAGCTTTTGGTATATGTGGGGGAAGGGAAGGGGGTGGATGAAAGGAAATGGTAGGTAGCAACGTTTTCTTTTGCTACAAAACGGTGCAGTCGCCGTAAAACCACTACACAAGCTCGTCTTATTAGAGTTGTCATTTAATTTAATGTTTAATGCATATTATATGTTTGTGTGTGTTTTTGTGTTGGGGGGGGTCTGTTATAGGCTTTCTAATAATTTCGAGTAGTGTCAAATATCTATGGTCCTCTCATTTAATTCGCTTTTATTTATTTTTAAAATATGGTTATTTGATATCGATGACAATAAAGTTTAAATTTATAGTTTTATGTAAGGAAAATTATTCTTGCACAACTAATTATTGAACACTTGGTTATTTTTGCAAACTCAAATTTAGGTGGCCTAAAAACAACCGTCTTTACTCTTTCCTCCTTCTTACAACTAAAACCGTTTCCTTTTTTTTTCTCTTACGTATTTTCTTTCATTTTTTAATTATATTTATTATTTATTTTAATAATTTTTCACTATGAAGCTTTTTTGGTATTACAAAATCATCATTTTATCTTTTTTTCTCTTTTAATTCTCTTATTCTTCTTCTTCCCTTTTCTCTTAACTAGAGATTTTGTTTTTTTGTTTTCACTAATCACAGTGGTTGTGTCTAAGCATATAAAAAACGCAGAGACAACCTTACCAAAGTAAAAGAACTAAACATTTTGTTGTTTGAGACACAACCACTTCAAATAAACAGACACAACCTTTTATTATACTTAGATATAACATTTTCGTAAATTCAGACCTAACCGTTCTTTATATATATATATATATATATATATATATATAGAAACCCTTTGATGAAAACAGACCTAACCTTTTTGTTGTTTGAGACACAACCAGTTTAAATAAACAGACACAACTTTTTCGTGAACTTAGACCTAATCGTTCTTTATTTATATATATATATGTGTGTGTGTGTGTGTAAACCTTTTGGTGAAAATAGACACAACCTTTTATCAATGTTAAAGGTGAGAAAGACGGTTCAGCCTGTGCCGTGAGTAGTTATTGCTAAGGTGTGCACTAGGTGTACTGATGTGCAATAATCACGGCTCTTTATGTAAATTACCCAAACTCTTCATATTTACTTTTTATAGTTATAACAATAATTTATTATTTTTTCAATACTATATCCAAACTCAGTTTTTAATATTTTTTTAAAAAACTTATTTTAATAGTCATTTTGTGTGCTTCTATATTTTTTATTGTGAACAAATTTTCATAATAACTTTATGAGACTTTTTTTTATATCTCACAAAATTTAAGGATATCAGTATCTTAGTGTTTAGAATTTTGTCACGTTCTCACTAACTCGAGCTTATTTTTGTTTTAAATTTGTGATTGAATCACAATTGTTTAAATTTGTATCTTTATACAAATTTGGAGTGTTGACAATTTTTTATAAAATTGACAATAATTGTCATTTTTTTAATTGTTGAAAACTATTAAATAATCACCCCATATTTCTATTCATGCGTTTTTTGACGAACTTTTTTTTTTCCGTCACATATAACCATGCTCAATTTTCAAACAATGATATATTATATGGCACCAAATTCTTTTGCACGGAAAAATACCAAAAGTAAAAAGATAAATGGATAGTGGGGACGCATGGTTATACACGAATGGATAATGTACAAATCGAACGGGAACTAATTTTAAATTTGTAGGTTGTTTAGGGATTATTGTTGATAACAAATAACATATTTTATTATTAAACAGCTGTCACAAGTCACAATGTGAAACACATTTGTTTTTGTCCACTTAAATTTCGGATTACACTACCAGCAGCGTATCTTTTTGATAACAATGTGTTTTT
Source organism: Nissolia schottii (assembly GCA_003254905.1). Taxonomy (NCBI): domain Eukaryota; kingdom Viridiplantae; phylum Streptophyta; class Magnoliopsida; order Fabales; family Fabaceae; genus Nissolia; species Nissolia schottii. Next base: position 51,189 of record QANU01073111.1, on the reverse strand, counting down.
TAAACGAAGTCTAATCGTATACACAGTAAAGTTTTTTAATATTCAGTGACGACTCATCACATTAATTAAGGTAGTTCATGTGACAACTTTGATAAAAATACATACTAATTAGATTCTTTGAAATAAGCCATAATTAAGTTTAAATTTATAACAAGGCAAAATGGCCAAAGCAAACAAAAAAAACTAGCCTATATTTTTGTTAGCCAAAAAATTCCTGAAACTCATGAAGAGTATGAACCCCAAATCTGAAGAAGTGTGAACCGAAAATCTGAAGAAAGGTCTCCAATAAAAAACAAGTTCGGCACACGCGGTCCCTATGCATTAGTAGGACATAAAAATAAAACATAAAAATAAAAATATTTTACTATAAATAAAAAAATAATTCAAAATTGATATAAAGTGTTTAAAGATGTGCCTCAACATTCCCATAAAAAAAAAAAAATCAATGTATAGAATTTTAAATTCAGGCAATACAAAGGGATGAGAAGAACACAAAAAAAAGAAGGTAAAACAGAAAAGACTATGATGTAAGACTTTATAAGAATATATATAGCCCATTAAAGTAATATCAAAGACTTATGATCTAAATTGGTTTGTTTATATAGCATACAAGACAAACTAAATTAAAAAATTGTTTGATGGATCAGGTCAAGTGTACGCCTTTCTTCTTTTTTAAATATAACTTTGGAGTTTACTGAATTTTCTATAAAACTCAGGTAATTTTTTCTTTTAGAATATTAAATAAAAAGCAAGTTTGGATTTAAAAAATATGTTTAATATTATGTTATTTATGATTTTTTTTTTATGAAATCGTATAGTTTATTATTAGAAAATGTTAACCAGACATATAAACATATTATCAATTGTGGTCAATTAAAAAAAAAAGTAGACAATTGTTTTTTTATGAAAAAAAGTACACAATTGTTATGAAATACGAGATACTTAAAGCTGGTTTGAGTGCTATCGTTTAGATAAAAAAATATATTTTTCTTTAAAAAATCCTTTTTGGTACATGTTTGGGTTAACTTTTTCTAATGAAAATATATTTTTCTAACATAAAAAAATATGTTTTAAATATATTTTCTAATGATAAAATTAAGAATATATTTTATAATATTACATTTAAACATAAATAATTTTACATTTGAACATAAAATAAATTTTTTACTTCTTAACAATTATTTAAAAAAGTTATCCAAAAAATATCTTTTTCAAAAAGTAGATCCAAATTAACCGTAGAAGACTTATAATAAATTAACGAGTCTAAAGTCCTGACTTCGGAATATCATTTTAGTGGCAATAACTGTATAACATTATTAGTTAATAATTAATTATTAATTGGGAGTTTTTTTTTCTCTTACCCAAAAAAATGGAAGTTTTATGTTTAATATAAAAAAAATTAATGGAGAGTATCAATAAGTGGAAGAAATCGCAATAAATGTGAGAGTGTCATGTCTTAGTATGCGTTTGGTCCACCACTACACTCGTGGTGGCTGGTATTACCATGGAGAACCCAAAGCAGTTTCGTGGGTCCATGTTGCTGTGTATCATATGAAATTTTTGCATACTCATTGCTTTCTTATTTTATTTATATATACTAGTAGAGATGCGACTTCGTGTCTCCAAATATTTACTTAGTAGCAATTTTTATGGATTATAAATAAGAGGTTAATATCAGTTTTTTTTAATTGAATAATAGGTAGTTTTATTATTAAAAAAATAAGAGAAAAGGGTAAAATGAATCAAACCAAATTTGATCAAGTTAGTTATTTTTATCCAACACTTTTATTTATATTAACTAAAAAGCAGAGTTTTTGTTTTAGATGAATTTTTTTGTTAAATTATTTTCACTAAATTATACTAAATCTTTTTAATTTAAATTTAAAATTTCACTAAATTTAACAAATTTGACCTCGCTAAAATTTTCATAATTTAAAATTAGCATTTTCTTACTTTTTAATATTTAAAAATATAAAAAATAAAAAGTAAATAATTTATATAAAAAATAATATCAAAAATTTAAAAGAATTTTTTTGAATAGCACATGTACCGAACTAGTAATAATCGTAAAAGATTATAAATTAGAGTTGATTTTTAATTAAAAAAAATTATGTTTGTTTAATTTCTATTTTCATTTTATGCATTTTTTATTTTTAAATTTTACAAACAAAATAGTAAAAAATAAGGAAAAAAAATATGAGTTTATCTAACATCTTAAAAATTAAGGGTATAAATACATACTAAAAATTAAAGCTAACATATATTTTGGATCTCTAAAATCTTTTTGAAATTTGGTTTAGGTTCCTAATTTTTTTGTCCAAACATATAAGAAATTATTTGATTTTAGACTTTGGTGATAGTAAGACTTGTGTTTATTGCTGATGAGGCTAACAAAATGTTATGTGAACATTATCATTTGATCATGTTTTAAGACTCAAAATTGTTACATTTGGACCAAAATAATTTTTAAGACTCAAACCAAATATCGTAAATTTGTGGAGAATATAAAGTATATTTAAGCCTTGATACAATATAGGTACAGGACATCCAAATTGTATTTTTTTTTTTTTTACTATATAACTCAGAAAATTCTAAAAAACATATAAAACACATGAAATAAAAAATAAATGGAATCCAAATAGCTTTTTCATGTTTGTCTACATTTTCTTTTTTTAATTTCCATATCACCCTATGTTCATCCATATCTGTCCTCCTTTAGCAAACGACATCGTTTGCCACAGTAAGCTTCAACGTTTTCAAAGCATGTGGCTCCTCCACGAACCTCGAAGGACACGTGGACGCATAAGGAGCGAGTGGTAACACACTAACATATCGTTTACGTAGAGGACTATAGGTGGATTCGGAATAAATCATTTCAATTAATTTTTTTATGATTTAAACTTATATGTGTTTTCTCACTATATTAATTCATCGGATTCATATATAACATAAGTAGTTAACGGGAGTTGGTCCAAGTGGTAAACGGCTTAGTGTCGCTTAAACAAGGTCTCGAGTTCGAGACCTTGTGAACGCAGTTATCCCCGCTGGTAGACTCACCCGCCATAGCCAAGTGCGCGACCCGGGTCGACCCGGATTAGTCAAGGCTAAGCCTTGGATACCGGACAGACAACCTAAAAAAAATATATATATAACATAAGTAGTGATTGATAAATTAATGGCATAAATTACATATGACTTTACACAACAAAAAAATTAATTAAAATAATAAATAAAGTGTTAATTTAGTTACTAAATGATATCTAAGTACTTCGAGTGTTTTCCACGAAAATAAACTACCAACTTAATATCTGACGCCAATATTTTTTTTTTTCAAATTTCAGGACTTGACGAGAGAAATATTTTAAAATTTTATAAATTATGTTAACACTTTTAAATACTAAGTTTATATTTTATTTTTTTAATGATCATTTAAGACACTAAAATATTTTTTTAGAGACTAAGTTCACATTAACCCTAAAATGATCTATTCCTTGTTGAGGGATGATAATGAGTATTTGTGATTACGGATACAGGTCCCCATTACCCATACCGCTTTAATAGTTTGCTACTTGTACCTATACTCATATCCATCATGGGTATCTATACCCACAGATATTTGAATCCCATTGGATACGCGCGAGATTTTTCAAAAATTGAAAAAAAGAAAAAATTATAAAAATCACTATGAATATAATATATTACAATATTATTACTATTAAAAAAATTGCAATTTCAATTAACAAAATACATAATAAAAATTCAATAACATTGTAAATACAAATAAATTAAGTTTTTTAGTTTTTTATATTTATATAGATTATTATATTTACATAATGTTATATAATAGGTAATTAGTGATTATTCATGAATAAGTTACCTCAATTCCTATATCCATACTCAATAATACACGAGTATAAATATTGGTTCATGTGAATACAAAAATTATGGGTATACCCATCCCATCACGGCTAATACTCCTTGTGACCTTGCCTAATCAAATACGATATTGTTGTGTTGTTGTACATTCTACATAAACTACGTGGTACACGCCATTGGGATTGGAGTATTGGAGTTGGACTCTTGTTCTTATCATGAAATTCGACAATCGAATTTGAGGTTTTTTGTCAATCAAAACCATTGAGGTGTCGTTAATTAATCTAGGATGTTCCTCAATTGATTGATTTATTAGTTAATGGTTATGGACTCTTAATATTAGGGGTGGGAACAGGTCAGGCGACTTAACTTGTTAAAGGACTGGCCTGACCTGTTTAAGCAAAGGGTCAGACCCAGACCTTTTAAAGCTTGTTAGGCCTATCAAGTATGTTTATAAGTATATTCATATGAGTTTTACTAAAAAATTAAACTTACACTACCTTCACTAGGACTCAAATTAGAAACAGTGAACATATCAAGACAATGTCTTAACCATTAGGTTAGTATTATTTTTTGTGATATTTTATGCAAACATATTTATTAATATAATTTTATTGTTTTAATTTTTTGTTTTTAGAAACCCTAAATTAAAGAACTCTATCTCTCTTTTATTTCTCATTCTCACATTAAAAGATGAAAAATTGCCCATACATGCTTGCTTATGTGTGGGGGTGAATAAACAAACCAAGCATGGTTGCTTGTCTTGTTTGGGTGTGTTTTATTTAATTGTTTGTGTTAGACTAATATATTTAGATGTTTCATTATTGAAAGTTTGAATTTATGCTGTTGACGATGGAACATTTTTCTTGATCTATGAAGTTACAATTTGGATTGATGTATGAATTTTTGTTTAAATATTATATTATTATTGCAATTTAGATTTTTGTTGATCTATTAGATTATTGATTTATAGATGTTGAAATTTTATTTAAATATTAAACAGGTCATGATAAACAGGCCAGGCAACAGATTTTTGGCAAGACAAAAAATATCTAGGCAAACCTGTCATGCTCCAGGCCTCTCAAACAAGTCAGACTAGACTGAAAAAAATCATTTATAGTTAATAGGTTATACTCAAGCTAAAAATTAATGAGAAAGACTCGGTCCGTTAAGGGCCTGACCTATTCTCATCCCTACTTAATATTAAGGAGTATGACCCAGTCTATCAATTGTACTATAGGAGTACTAATTATTTGAGAGATTTTCTAGTGTTGATTTTGTTTTTAAATTGAGAATAATTAATTGGTTGAATAAGCAAATTAATAAACTATTATTTTTTTATAATTTTATAAATTCTAAGATAATCACTAGCATTAATGAATTTTTTATAATTTCATTTTTTTAAAAAAATTCTTAAATTAAACTAATTGTCATGTTTAGTTATTCAGCTAGCATGTTATATTGATTTTTTTTGGCAATAAAACGTTGTCTTATTTAAAAGCATTATCATAAGTCTCTTAGGGTAAAATCTTATTTAAAATATAAGTTACTAGGATTGATCTAGTGATAAAATGCTTGAGTAATATATATATATATATGTGTGTGTGTGTGTGTATATATATATATATATATATATATATATATGAGATCTTAAGTTCAAACCTCATTAAGTATAATTTTTAAAATAAAAAAAAAACTTTAAAAAGTTGGTTGGACAGAAGTGTTGTGCGCATAGTAACTTATATATAAAAAAAATATTATGATTAGTTATTCGGTGAAATTTTAAGCAATTATTATATTATTTATTAACTTTTTAAGGTGTAATATTTTTAAAAATCAACCATTGAATTTAAAATTTATATCATCTATTACATATAACAAGGATATTGAGGTGAATATCTATTTTTGGTATCCAAATTATATTACACGAAAATACCTGTGAGTAGCTTTACCTCCCCGCATGTCCCTGATGCAAAGTCCCGAGTAGTTTCATAATTGCCGTTTCCTGCAAAATATAAATTAAAAGAAAAAAAAATAGTGTTCCTTTGTTCTAAATAAATTCAAGTTCAATATGCAGATTGGCATGCACGGAGTGCTTGCACATTGCTAGTATAAATTATGTATACAAATTTTATACTAATCAGAAATCGTTTGATAAATTCTGTATATACATCAAAATTGACATAATATATGTGTTTAAATAAAAAAATAAGATTTATTTGATGACATTTTTATTAATTTTTTTTCAAACTTGGTACAAATGATTTATATGATGGGTGATTGTAATTCAACTGTTTAATCAATTTAAATTTAAGTTAATAGAAAGTTATCAAGGGGTGTAATTATACTTAAAGTTATATTGATGTAACTTGGTTCTAACTCTTAAAAAAAATGACATTTGCATAACTTATTTTGGTGAATTTCTAACAACCATACTCACAAGTGATATGGTAGACCAACATTTTTATGAGTGTGGTTATTGATCACCACCAAATAAGTTGTACAAATAACACTACTTTGCAACTTAATTTTGTAAGATTTTTTGTGAGAGTGTTCATGCCCTTAAAACTAATAACCTGCCTTTCGTGTTTGATAAATAAAATAGCTAAAAAACTTTTGCTTTTGGCTTGTGAGAGTCAGGTATGTTTATGAGAACTCTCAAAAGTAATTTTTTAAAGGTAATTTGTGATATACAAAATATAAAAATATTAAATAACCTTAAATCAAATAAAAATTTAACTTTATCCATTAAAATCTTGATTCTTTTTCGTGAGTTTTTTTAAAATTATTTATGTATATTTTAATCATTTTATTTTAAAAGTAATTTTATAATATTTACAAACATTGTTACGTGATTATTACTTATTAATTAAAAACTGATTTTATCACATTTTATTAAATAATACTAATGTAACTTTTTAAAAATAATTTTTTTGAAAGTCCAGTAAATTCAACATCTTTTATAAAGCCAAGTTTTTACCATGTCAAACCAAAATATTATGTTGCTTTTCTCCCCTTAAAATGACACCTTCTACAGTTTAGTACCTGACTCTTAAAGCAACCCCAATAAATTCTAAATGTTCATTTCAGCAAAAACCAAAAGTTAGATTTAACAATTATTAAAATGATAGTAATGAAATCCATCTTAGGTAGCTGATCATTGGTTACCGTCATATTTCTTTTAATTCTTTTATCGTTATTTGGATTTGGAAGCATATGGGTATTGGAATATTCTCAAAAATACCTTGCCTGATTTGTTCATGTTTGTGATTATACATGTTATTGTTGCATTATAAGTAACTTATTATTTTTTTTAATTCAACGGAAAATTAAGTAACTTATTTTGTTATTAAAGAAGTTTAATTATCTTGATGATTTTTTGATGTATATTTGGATTCTTAAATAATTACATAAAGTTCATAAATATGGAAAACATTTCTTGACCAACAGTCTACCACTTTATGTAAACTCAATAATCATTGCAAGGAGATTGTCTTCTCTCCCAGCATTGACACCTTGGATACAAAAAAAAAATCATATACAATAATATTAAACTTATAATTTTTTCAGCTAGGTCACAATTGTTTTTTCCTTTTTCTTTTATTTTATAAAAGTGAGTATAAATTTTTATATTGTCATCCAATTTTGTGTTGTTACAAGTGGTAGCATATAATTAAATTATAGTATAAAAATGTGGGTAAAAATTACATTTTATTTTATTTTTAAATAAAAAAACAGCATAACTGACCATGTGCGATTGTGTACTATTTAAACAATATTAGAAACAAGAAACCAAATGTCCCTTTAATAAATATACTCCATTTCAATAAGTAGAGGGGATAAGTCCTAATATTTGTCAAGAAACTAGAATTATGTGACAGTAATACTTCAATTTCCCACATCTCCAATATAATTTTTCATTCCCTTAACTTTTTATCAAACCCTAAGTGAATCATTAATTGAAGTCACGAACATAGAATCCATGATCATCACTCATCCTTTAGTTGAATTATTTTTATTANATCAACATCCAAATTTTATTATAACGAATTCAATTAATTTAACTCGACTTAATTGAGGTTTCTTAAAAAAGGATAGAGATCTCGCAGAGATGATTTTTTCCATTCCCAATACTCGAATCGAAGACTCTAGGTAAGGAGGATTAATTTACTTTAAAATGATAAAATAAATAGTAATGATAAACACATAACCTTATCAATGTAATTTCTAATTGAGAGCATACATTCTCATCCTCTTGCGGATTCTATGCAATGCATGATGTGCCAAAGAAAAATACACGATGATGACATGTGTACGTGGAAATTGGGCAGTTATGGAAATTAATTGAAAAAAAGGGGAAAAAATTGGTCTTATTTCTAGAAAATTTGTTAGGTGAACATAAAACTTAACACTTAATTTTTAAACACATTCATAATAAAAAAATTGAATTCTATTATGAAATCTCATATTTTATGGGTAATTATCAATCTTGTGTTTATCTAAAAAAATTTCAATTATTTTTATAGGGGCATAATAAAAATGATTTTGAACAATTTTTTACCAATGTTCACAAATATGTAAAGCCTACTAAAAATTCTACTGTAGCAGGTTTCATATTTTTGTTAATAATTATTTGAAGATTGTTATTCAAAATAATTGTCATAATATGATTTATTTGAATTGGGTGAAAAAATGGATCAATTTTATTTTAAAGTTGATCATATTTAATTATGTAAAAAGATAAATACATAAAAATTTAAATTTAGTCATACTAATTTTTGTATTTTTATTTTTAGGATTAATTTTACACTTATACCTAGTTAATCATTCAACTTAAAAAAATAACAAATTAATTTTAAATTTTGTAAATATTGTACTCATTAACCCATAACTCATCTCTAAAGAATAAACAATTAGATTGTTTAAAAAATAATATAATAAATGTTAAAAAAATATTTAGGACAATGAGTCCAACGTGATCATAAAATGTAAAGTCTAACCATTAAATAATTTATTAACCCTGATTTTTATTTATATGATCTAATGTGAAGGATTCTATAATGAGACGAATTCGTGACCGGGGGTTCAATTTATTTATTTATTTATTTTTTCTCTCTCTTAGATATACGTTCATCAATTCAGCATCGTCATCAAGGACATCATTTTGGGACGTTCTTCTCAGCAGCGAGCTCCCCACAAAGGCACTGCCCACACCGTAAAACGGACGATCCGAAGAAGAATACCCCTTTTCTTCTCTCTCTCTCTCTCTCTCCACAATAATCATCACCTCTTCTTCCTCCTCTTTCTTCAGTAAATCAGTAAGATATCGTAACCTCTCTCTCCTTTTTCACCAATCTCTTCCCTTTTTCTCTCTCTCTATATACATTTTTTTTTCTTCTTTGTGGGGTTTTAAAGTACCCGTTTTTGACGATCTTCAGGATCAGTTTGATCTTATGTCAATGGGAATTTTCTAGACAAAACCCAGGTATGCTTTCTCTTCCAAAGGTGGTTTTATGGGTCATTTCTCGTGTTTTGGTCTCTCCTTTGTTTTTTTTTTTGTTTTTTTTTGGTTTTTGTTTCACTGGTTTTGATATTTTCGACGCAGATTCACTGATAAACCTGAAAGCTGAGAAAAAGTCCAAAGCTTTTTTCTTTTATCTGTTAGGGAAGTGTGTCTCTCTTTTGATCATGGCTGTTGCTGAGAATGCTGGGACCAAAATCGATTCTTCCGGTCAGAATCTGAACAACAGTGTAGTGTCATCGGACACCACCACCGAGGTGGAGAAAACGAAGGGGAGAGGCGGTTCCGTGAACAGCGGCGATCAGAATCCCAACGGGGTTTACAACCACCAGGATAGAGCTCAGGGCACTGTGCCAGTCCCCAACAACGGCAATTTCAAGGTCCAGGTGGGTCAGATGCGGAATGGGTTCGATGGAAACGGGGTCCAGAACCCGCAGATGGTGGTGAACAATGATGGGTATGTGATGAATGGTGGTAGAGGGGAGAGCGGGGGTGAGAGCTTCAAGAGGGACATGAGGGATTTGGAGGAGCTGCTCTCGAAGCTGAATCCCATGGCTGAGGAATTCGTGCCTCCGTCGCTAACAAACAATCATGGCTACTTGGTTGGACCTGGTGGTGCTGGGTTTGGCTTCACTAACAATTTTGTGCTCAACAATAACTATGGCAATGCCAACGGCGGCCAGGCTAACCGAAGGGTATGATGAAATTCTTTTCAATCTCTCTTCAATCTGCAAGATGAAATATCTATTTGTGTTCCTTTGAGAATTAGCTTTCAAATTTGCAGTCAAAACTAGGGTAAATGCTTTGTTGATTTATTCATGACTTGTGGTTCGTTGTGTTTTTCCTGCTTGTTCAAACTTTTGGTTTGATTTTTCTTAATAAGATGATCGTGTGTTGCAGAGGAAGAACGGCTATAGTCATGGGAAGCGGAGAGTGAATAATAAGATAGATATGGAGAAAAGAGAAGAGATGATTAGGAGGACTGTTTATGTTTCTGACATTGATCAACTGGTACGTATTTTAGATGTCTTGTGGATTTTCTCATTTTTTGGCTAATCAGTAACGCTTGCCTCATGTATTAATTTGAAAGGTGGTTGTTTTCTGTTGGTATTTAGGTTACCGAAGAGCAACTGGCTGGTATCTTTCTTAACTGTGGCCAGGTATGAACGGTTACATTTTGCTTGCGTTACTTCTTAATAACAGTATACCATGTTATTAAATGAACCCCTTTTTTCTGGGTGTAGGTTGTTGATTGCCGCGTTTGTGGGGATCCTAACTCTATTCTCCGGTTTGCTTTCGTTGAGTTTACTGATGAAGGTGACGGGACCACCGAATTTATGGTTTTAATTTGCTGTAATTATTGACGTTTCACCATATTAACAGTGTTATTGCTGCAGAGGGTGCTAGGACTGCTTTGAACCTGTCTGGAACTATGCTTGGATTTTATCCGTTGAGAGTGCTGCCTTCAAAGACTGCCATTGCACCTGTTAATCCAACATTTTTGCCCAGGGTAATTTTTTTTTTCTTTGGACATACCTGGTATATTTTTTAGAAGAAGATTGAACGGAGTGAGCTAACAATGTATCTCTTTTCTGTCTTACCTTTCTAATGGTGCTATATTTCTCAGTCTGAAGATGAAAGAGAGATGTGCTCAAGAACCATCTACTGCACAAATATCGACAAGAAGGTAGTTTAGAATTTTGATCGGAGGAACTTCTCGCTCGTTTCAATGTGTGTTTTGCAGCTAATATGGCTCACAATTCTTAAAATTTTCTTTCTTGTTACTGCTACAGCTCACTCAAGCAGATGTCAAACACTTCTTTGAATCTATTTGTGGAGAGGTTTGTAGCTTTTTCATTGAACCGGCTTAAGTGTTTATTGTTGGTTGAATTTAAGTATCTTACTATATTACGAGATATTTTCCATTATTTTGATATGTTCATCTAGGTTCAATGCTTGAGAGCTTGTTGTTGGTTGAACTTGAGTATCTTGTAAGGTATTTTCCTTTTTTTGGTGTATTAATCCAGGTTCAACGCTTGAGGCTTCTTGGGGATTACCATCATTCGACTCGAATTGCATTTGTTGAGTTCACAGTGGTAATTACTCATTTCCAGCCTTCTTATTTTGATCTTATTCAACTCTTACTTTCCTAGGTATTTTTTTATATTCTCTATCTGTTTGTGATTTCTACTGCTGGCTTTGCTGCTATCATTTGCTTTAATACAGTTGTCCCCACCCCTCCCCCTGGAAAAAAAATCCATTCCATTTGTACTACTTGTCGGTAACTCCTCTTAATAGTTGTGTCTTGTTGAGCGCTTTTGGGAGTCTTTAAATCTCTTTATCTTAGCTGTTTCTTAGAAAAATGCATGTTTAAGCATGCTAATCAAGCTGGTATTGTTTGCTAATTGAAGTGTAGCCAATTTGTGAACAGAACGTGGCAAAAACAGGCTGCAATGATGAATTTGTTTATAAAAAGTGGTTTATTGAATATTAGACTGAGTCTATCCCACAGTTCCATGCCTATTTATTTGACAATAAGTGCAAATGATAGAAGGATGGGTACACTATTCACTTTTAAATATCATTGGATGAGAATCATGATAATAAAGGCCTTACGTAGTTCACTTGTTGCTGTTAAAGTGCAGCATGGAGGTGGAAAATCCACTTTCTTTTTTGTCATGCATTATACATAGCTATGGCTCTAAGGTGTAATTGAAACAACCAGGGGTAAGAGGTAAGGGGGAATGGCAAATTGATGTGTATTGGGGAAAGCTCCAAGAGGCACTTGATGGTCTTTGATTTGGTAGTTAGGCGTGCTTTTGGCCTTTAGAAGTCCTAATCGATAAATAATGTTGTTGATGCTCGGGTTACTCCTCACTTGTAGCATGTACCGTACTCTGGTATATGATGCTTCGGTGGTCTAGTGGTTAAGACATGTTGCTTCTTTAACCTTTGTGTGTTTTGCATTTTTGTCTTGTCTCCATTATTTTCGAAGTTTCTCTTCATGTATGATAGATTGTGGGGTTGCTTGGGCTGTTTGTGATCTCTGCTACCCTTGTCAAATGCCATAATGCAAGAAGAATTTAAATGATTCAAGTTCTTTTTGTATCTTTAGCCGTTGATTACATCTCTTGCTTTTAAGAATATGTTGTGCTTACAGATAAATATTAAGAATTGTGTCCAAATATTTTTGGACTGCTATTTGTTTTTGCCATGTAACTTCATTTTTGGTCTGAAGATTTTTGTTTGCCTCATTCTTGCAGGCTGAGAGTGCAATTGCTGCTCTGAGCTGCAGTGGTGTGATTCTGGGTTCACTGCCTATAAGGTTGGATTGGCATACTCCTCTATGATTTCACCTGTCCTAAAAAACTCGAGGAATTCTTCTATATTCTAATGTTTCTTCTGACATTCTTATTTTTGGTATGCAGGGTAAGTCCATCAAAGACACCCGTCCGGGCTCGTGCTCCTCGTTCTCCTATGCACTGAAATCATCCTTCAATGTGATGTTTCTGGGGTTGGTTGCTGTTCAGAGATATATTTACATATATACATACATAGAAACAGATATATTCTCTAAGGTACCTATGGCGTTAAAGTTGAAACTTTTGTCTCTCGCATCTTGCAGTATGCAGTATGGTATCTTTGTCTCCCCTTGGGGTTTATTTGTTTAGCTTGTAGAGTTGGATGGAACTTCGAGGATCTTGATCGCTTAATTTATGATGCACAATGCTATGTGTTGACCTTGCAACAGGAGAACTTTTTATGGTTCGATGTTTCTAACATCTGGAATTTATTTATAGAAAACTTGTTACAAAGCCGTTGTGACATGGGCTGTTTCATTCTTCTTTTGATCTTTTCTTGTATGCCGCATGTTGTGTCTTTCGTCTTTGGTATATGGTTTTATGCTCTTTATGCCAAAATTGGAATCTCATCTCACCATTAGGTGCTGTTTGGATTACACCCCCCTTTTGAAAAAATTATTTGAGAAGTGTTTTTGTTTGGTTTGGCTTTTTTTGCTTTCAAGAGGAGCAACGTGCTTTGGTTAAAATTGATTTTGACAAAGCTACAAATTTTAGCTCTTCCTTTTGCATTTCACATTAATTATTCCAAACATTTTAACATCATTTTCAAACATAAATCAATTCTTTTTAACTTCAATTTTTTTTCCTCCCTTGCTATTACCGTAACCTGGCCAAGCCCCTTAGACTTGTGGGGAATTTGTTTTTTGCCATCTTCTGCTTTGTCATGTGGCGTGGCCTACATAACAAACCATCAACATCACCAGCGCCACTTTCTTGTGCTGGTTGCATTATTTACTATGGTTTCTTATTATAAGCCAAACATTGGGTGCTATTGTTGTTTTTTTTCGGCCATGTTTTCTCCCACCAAACATTAGGTAGGTGGAGGCTTAGTTTCCGTGTCGGAGGGAAGCCACCTCATTATTTGGTTTGGAAATGATTCTCTGTTTTTTATTTTTTAAAACCCACCTCTCCTAATACCTTATAATATATTTATTGGTTACATAATTCCTTGTAATATATATATATATATATATATATATATATATATATATATATATATGTATATGTCAATATCGCTCAATTAATCGTGAGTCATGCTATTACGACAACTCAATTTAACCACCCCTTGGATGGAAGTTTGTGAGTGGTTGTCCAATGCTGTCAAGAGTTGAGTTCACCTCCCTACCATCCCTATCCCATGATGAAGTTCTTGATGGTAGGTCGTTTGTAAGAATCTCTGGGGAGATGGGGCATACTTTTCCTTATTTCTTCTATATTATTCTTTTCTTTTATACGAAAACTGAAGAAATTACCTTCCCCAAATAAAAGTTGAAAAATGATTTTGGGGAATGGATATTCTCATTTTAATTTGGTCATGTTTGGTTTAAATAAGTGAAATTTTCTTTAAATTATTAGGATTTAATTCAAACTTTCGTAGTTTTATTTCTTAAAATTATTAGGATCTATGCACATGATTTTGCTAGTTGCATTGAAAATGAATTCGAAGATAGATTGGTTTGGAAATTGGTATTTCACAATGCATCATCGCGGTTGAGATTGTACTGTCAGTGTTTTGTTTTGTTGAACTTGTTCTGTATGTTCAACGCCAATTTTTACTGAAAGTAGTGTTTTGTTTTGTAGAACTTGGTGTTAGAAATCGTCTGAATCAAACGAACTGTATAAGTAGTTGATATCATAGTCTACTAGTAGAACGATTCTTATATAGGCAAAAGAAAAATTTTCGGTATACCAAAATGTGTTTTTCTGAAAAAAGTATACATAAGAATTCCTCTATTGGGACTCAGTTGTCCAACAAAATTAAAATACTTAAAAATTAATCAAAAATAATTTCTTCAAGTATCAACTCGTCGTCATAACGAGACAAAAATGTAGCTTGGTTTGTAAAATGAAAAAGTAAAACCTTATTTTAGTTCTTTAAAATTATATTGGTCATCATGTTAACCCTTCAAACATTTTTATCAAAAGATCAGTTCAGTTATTAAAAATACTTAAAAAAAAATTTAGTGGTTATGACATTTTTCAAAAAGGATTATTGTGTTGACAAATTTTTGGAGGACTGAAATCAGGTTTTGCTCTTTAAAAAAATGCCAAAAACCTGTCATAAATCATCACCAAATTGCAGCCACTCATGATTGACTGATTAAACCATTTGGTATTTGTTTTCAAAAACTAATGCAGACAGGGGTGGCTAAATGGGCCTAGTACACGGGTGAGGCGGCCCCTGCCTTTTGTGTGGGGGCGAACACAAATTTTAAGTCCGTTTAAGTTTTTTGGCTCATGTAGGTTAGTCTGTTTATTTTGTCCGCTGACACGGGTTGAGGTGCGACGGATTAGCTCGTGGGCTGAGGTTTATTTTATTTTATTTTTATAAAAAATCATAAAATGGAAAAAAATTTGATTTGTTAACATTAAAAGGAGACTTTATTTTAGCTTTTTGGTCCTGGTTTATTTCATTTTGACTTTATAGACATGATTTATTGAACATGATTTATTTTGTTTTGGATTGTTTATGTTGTATTGAACTATATTTTGTGTTGAATTATTGATACTTAGTGGGGACAAGACTCCAACTTGGTTTATTTGTTTAGATTGGAACTATGAGTTGTTTTATGTTATTATATATGTGTACATTCTTTTATGTAGTTTGTTTGTTCATTTATATTGTTAAATTTTTTTGTAAATTTTTTGTGTAACTTGCGGGCCAACTCGCTAACTAGTAAAATGCGGGATGAATATGAATTTTGTGTCAACATAAAAAATTGGTCTGTTCCACCCCACGTCCCCACATATGTGGGTTGGCCTGCCCTACAGCACCCTTTGTCATTCCTTGCTGCAGTAGAACCTTATGTTATGAGTCATACGATGGAGTGACTGTTTGAAACTAAATTAGGCAAAAAGAAAAAAGAATTCTAGATATGGGTAAACATAAAAAAATTAATAAAAAGTAATTTTTTATTTTTATTTCGGAGGATTTAAATTAAAAAGGACAGTTATTATTTAAACTTAGTAAATTCTTTAAAAATCTAAAAATGAAAAAAAAATATTGCTTGTATACTTAATATTTTTCAAGTGGTGTCTTAATTTTATTATTGTGAGTCTTAATAAAGTGTTCTCACAATACATATATTAAATCTTTTTTTAAGTGTATCCGTACGCATACAATTCTTTAACATTTAAACAATATAATTTCTTAAATAACTCAAATAATTTAACGCTAGGTTTTATGTTCAGTTTAGTGTATAAAAGAACGAAATTAATATTGAGAGAAGTTTACTTATACCCGAGTGAAAAAATAAAATTTAAAGATCAATATTTCCAGATATATACTGCCGTAAGATTAGGCCTAAAGCTTAAAAGACAAAGAAATAGTCCACGTAAGATTGATTAAAGGGTTTTGATGTTTATCCACTCATCTTTAATATGATTTGATTTTGTTGCTTGCGAATATATAATTCGTACATTAATCCTTTCTAAATCATTATTGTTATTTTTGACCTACTCCGTCGCGTAGTGGCAGCTATTCAGCTTTCAGGAAAGGAAGCCTAGCTTTACTTTATATAGTAAATTACCGAGTCAACATGACTATGTATAATTTCAATTTGCGTGGTAATCTAATACTTCCAATTAAATGTGAGAAATATTTATATGTTGATAAAATATATTTAATAACTTTTTTGATATTTTAAAAATTATGTTTAATGAGATTTAAATTTAGGGTTTAGGGTTTAAATTTAAAACATATACATATTACTTAATTTTTTTTACTATTAAACTAATTATAGTGACTTAAATTTAATATGTATTTCATTAACATTAGTAATTAGTAATTATTAATTTTAATTATAAAAATAAAAAATTAATAATTAACAATTTATATAAACATACATTAAACATGATCTATAAATATTTATGCAAATATTTTTTATTTGATATTTACAATTTTTTTCAATTGTAGAGCACGTGCCTTCCTAGTGATAGTTGAGCACAAGGCCTATTAGTAAAATGAAGGATTGAAGTTTGAATCCTAAAATGGATAAAAAGTCTTATTATTATACTGGGAATAAAAATCGTTCCCAATGCACCGTCAGGAAAAGATTGTTGGACAAATTATGGTAGATATTTTTGTGTTGTGCAGTAATTATGGGAGATTAGGATTTACTTGATATTATTCCAAAAAAAAAAAATTACAATAGAATCACAATCATAACGTATTCAATGAACTGAATGAGGTAACAATACGTAATAGAATATATTAAAATGAGTAGAAAAAACCCACTTACAGTATCTTTTAATTTTATTAAAGTCAATTTGATTTTTGTAGTAAAGAATATTCTTTTTGCGATTTTCTTAAAGTCGCGGTAATTTAATCCTGAATTATTAGAAACGATTCTTTTGAAGATTGAAATCCCCTAAAAGTGGAAAGGAAAATCATTTTTTTCTATCTTCTTTTTTTCTTTCTTTCTTTTTTTAACAAATATAGATAGTGTATTCGCTCATCAGTTGAAAAATTAATTCAAAGTAATCCAAAAATCAGCAGTAAAAAGGTGGGGATTCTTAAATACACTAATCTTACGAACATGCTAGAGGAAGAAAAATGACAAACAAAATTTCTCGATGAATTTCATTAAAAAAAATTATATAAAAAATGTGTCCTTAGTTTTGCATCCTAAATTTATGAGCAAACAATTAGGATACAATGATGATCCTTTTTCTTACAAAAAATACAACCAAATTTTATTTTATTCTTTTGATATCCATTTGAAAACTTTAACAAAACTTTATTTTACTCTACCTAAACAAAATTGATTCTTTTGAATTCTTTTTGAGCCCCCTCGATTTTCTTTGGGACTAGATGCAATTGTTGGATTTTTAACATAAATACATGGTAATCTTTGAAGTTTAATATTAAACAGAGACAATCCCAAAAATAGGATTTAGTTCAGCTAGAAAGAGATAAACCAACGGGGGTCGGTCCGAGTATTAAGCAGCTTGGCATCGCTTAAACAGGTTTCGAGTTCGAGACCTTGTGCCAGCAGTTATCTCTGCTGGGGGGACTCACCCACCATAGTCAAGTGCGTGACCCGGGTTGACTTAGATTAGTCAAGGCGAAACCTTCGCCTTGGAACTAGGGGCAAATCCCAAAAAGAAAGCAATAAAATTGCTATGAGGAAGAGTGCGAAAAATTGCTGATATCACTACTGCAAATTAATTTAATTCAGCTAACACAAAATTGGGGTTTGGCAACAAGAGTCCCTTGAAGTTGCATAAATATCAGTGTAAGAATAGAAGAAGTATATAACAAGCATATTTTCTTTTTAAACTATATATATATATATATATATATATAGCCAAGCATCTCGTGTTAAAATGGAAAATTGAAAAGAAAATTTAAAAAAAAAAAAAGGACAACTGAAGAATGAATTACTGTGCATCAGAATCATCATATTAAAAAAGAAAAAGAAAAATTCAAGACAATGAACAAATCCATGATTCATTTAATCAGTAAACTGGCTTCTAAGATCACCTGTTCCATTATTGGCTTGATTTAGTATCTTAGCTTAAACCACTCCACCACCTCATTATGCATGTCCCTATAGCATTTCTGACCTATTGAGCAGTGTTGTTTTCCCTTTTTCTGTTCTAGTCAATTGATGGAATCTCCCCATGAAAATTAACCTGAAGATTTAGATTTCTGTTCTTGAGGGTATTCTAATACCCCTTTTGTTGCATCAACTGTTCCTGTGATTAATCCTGCTTCAATTTCAGTGCACAACCAAATAAGTCAACATTTGGAAAAAGAAAAAAAGTTGTAGTCAAAATAAAATTATATGCATTGAATTAGATGCTGAACCAGTGGTGGGAATTGAAGGAGAAGCTGAAATAGGTTGTTCTGATAAGGCAACAACAGGTGTTGACTCCTGAGGTGACATATTATCAGGGAATTGTGTCTTTTTCATATATGCTGTTGTTGGAATAAACTGTTTGTTAATGCCATAAATTGGTTGGTAATATGCTGGTAACCATCTATATGGCAAGGCTTGTCCACCATATGCATTGTAGTAATTCTGCATAACACAACATAAATTAAGATTAGAAGACTTGTGAATATTAATGTAAAATACCATAACTGCAATTAAAAATTGTGGTTCTACATGAATTGCAATGATATTGAAACATTTGGTTATAGCCACTTAGATTGAGCAATTTCAAAGCTGAGAAAACCAACCATTTCATACATTTCTTGTTGGGGAGGATAACCAGGATATCTGAATATTGAAGGGAAATGTTTCAATTAGAATATGATAACATTGATGGATGAATTTGTCAACACATTAGTCTAATTTTGCAATTTTTTATTCTGATTTTGAATTGCATACCTGTAGGTTGGGTAGGGATATGTATAGTGTGGAATATGCTGATTGTAGTAAGTGGATGTGCCTTGAAATGGGATTGGTACCGTAGTCCATGCAGGGCTACTACTACTACTACTACTGAATTTTTGCCTTCCTGCAACATTTTGAAAATAGTGGTAAGAAAAAGGCTTAAAATAACAAGAGTCAAAGTGACCAAAACCTTATTGACAATCATACACATGTTTGCTTATGTTGCATGTTAAGAATTCTAGGCCATGACTTACAAAATTTGTAGAATTAAAACCAAAAAATGAAAAATTAAAGACCTGTGATAGATGGATCAATTTTTTGTGAACCAAGAATTGCTAGATTACAATTAGCCCTCCTTCCATCTATCACTGGATAAGGATTCTGGCAAGCTCTCATTGCACAATTTGGG
Source organism: Nissolia schottii (assembly GCA_003254905.1). Lineage (NCBI taxonomy): Eukaryota > Viridiplantae > Streptophyta > Magnoliopsida > Fabales > Fabaceae > Nissolia > Nissolia schottii. Next base: position 31,461 of record QANU01073111.1, on the reverse strand, counting down.
TCTTTGAAGGTCACCTAAGAAAACAACCAAAAACGTCAGTGTGTCAAACTAGTGAAAATATCGTGCATGTTTAGGAACCAGAATCAATTCTGACCAATTTAGAAGTGAAAAATTTTCACTTTTACAGCCTCAGAAATTGATTACCCAATTTTCCAACTAAAATCCAAAGAGAACACTAGAAGTTAACAGAAAAACAAGGGAAATCGAAAACTATGTGGAGAGAAGGGGTGTATTACAAAGCCATATCCTTTTGATCTTCCAGTGTTCTTGTCAGTGATGACAACAGCCTCCAAGATCTCCCCAAACTGATCAAAATAACGTTTGAGGGTATCTTTTTTGGTCTCCCAAGCCAAACCTCCAACAAAGATCTTAGTATAGGTCGTGTCACCAGCTTGTTTGGAACTATTTGGATGCACCATCATCTTGTTGTTCTGCCTTTGCTGTTGTGACATCTCAAGAATTCACACACCAAGAGATATATAGAAATGGATCCCAGAAACAAAGAGCCGTTTGGTTGGTGGTAAAGTATGAACAGTGAAAAAATCTCAGTCAAAATCAAACAAGGGAGAAAAACTTCACACCAACATGTGCCTCCCTCTAGTGATTCTCGTTCATCTACAAAGGAAAAGAAAAAAAAAACTAGTTGATTTTTTCGTACTGTGGAAGTTTGTTTCCTCAGATTCCACAAACGAAGATTCCCTTAACGAGAAAACGTAGTGAATAGCAACGAGGAAGGGTTGAAAAATTGTAGGAGTAAAAAGCAGGGGAAATTGAGAACAAGGAAAATCAATTATTTATGCAAGATTTTGTGCGTATCATGACATAGAAAGAGTAACTTACAAAGTTGGCAAAATGACAACAGGAGGAGCAAGTAAAATAAAACAAAATTGTATGTCAATATTTTATATACGGGGTTTTCTCCTCTATCCCCACAAAATTCGAGTATACCTACACTTAAGGGCCTAAGATATAGGCAAATATTCATTGACTTGAATAACTTATGTTATTTTAAATTTGTAATTGAAATAAAAATGTTAAAATATAAAAATGATATTAGTCTCTTCATCTTAATTTGGATATCAAAGAAAGAATCACGTAGAGTAAGACTTAAATATGTTTTAAGTCTTCAACAAATCTTCAAGAAATTATTTTTTTTAGTTTTAATATGAGCATATGAGAAATTATATGATTTTGGTTTATCATTAGTGAAACTCTATTAATTATTGATATGACTAACAAAGTGTTATGTTAACGGGTCATTCGAACAAAATAAATTCATCAAAGTCATAATTCACTATTTGACATGAATTTGCTTCCAAATTATGACTCAACATTCACTCACAACCAATTTAAATCATGAGAGTCAAGTTCAGCGACGAGTAATAAGTTGGGTGATTTTATTTAACTTATATGACACTATTTAATGACACTTTATTAATCACGTCATCAATTAACAAAATTTTACTAATATCAAAAAATTAAAATCACAACGTTTAACTAACACTAAAAACTTAAACGAAGTAATTTTTAACATGTTTAGATTAAACAAAAATTAAAAATATTTAAAAACGTACACAGAATCTCAAATATTTGTTCGGCACGAAAGATATTTAAGTCTTTATTTAGTTATTATCCCTACTTCCTCGTAGAGAGGAATGCTACTCATACCCTTAGCAATATATGTGCCGTTGGATCGAATTACACAAATTTCCGATGTGACATATCGAGAAAATCTAATGGCAATGTGCGTGTTGGTAAATTGAATATAGTGTGCAAATGTGTATATGTTAGTACTACCCCATTATTATATGTTTTTTTGCCCATATCAAAGCTTTCCAAACTTTTTAATGGGTCCAAAGATACGTGCCGGCTGTATTCAACTTTCAAAATCCTCCTCCTTTCGCCCGTTCGATCACTTATTTAATCCCCCCCCCATATTTATTCGTTTTCCATATTTATAATTCTATGAAATTATGATGCTTATTCCGCGTGGAATAATGTGTCGAGGCCATATGGGGCAATTGGACCACGTAGAGAAAATCCATTGACTACTATTATCATCTACTCATCCAGACATCCAAATTTAATCTTATTTCCTATTTTGTGAACTTAGAACGTGGAGGCAAGGCAATTAATCAAGTCAAGCTGTCCTCTCTTGTACACTTCACATTTTTATACTATTAATTTTTTTAATGGTATATAGTATTGATTAATAGAGGTATTAATGTATTGATACGCCAATTTAGCTTTTGATCCATTTGTTTTGTCTGTTTTTTTTTTATATTAAGTTTGGAGGGTTGATTTTGCGTCTACCTCAATATGGCATAGGCCTTTTAGTTTTGGGTAAGGTACTTTTTAATGTGGGGGAAAAAAGATGTCGCCCCTTTAGGGTTAAACTTAGCCACTTAGCAATAGCATACCTTCAAGTTTGAAAAAAGGAGTGTTTTATAAAGTTGCATTCACATGATGATGATTGATATGAGGCATTCTTGATTGGATCAAAGGCAAAAAAGAAGAGGAAAAAAGAAAAGGGAAAAAAGAAAACAGATTAAATTGATTGTGATGGGTTCTAGACAACCGCAACCGCAACCGCATCCGTTGAGTCAAAATCTCTTTTAGTGGTATATCTGTTTTAGCATCCTAGGGAAAGTGAGTGGGGAGGGTGGGCTTCTACTGGCAATAATTTTTCTTTTTTCCCTTTCGTGCATGGATGGTATCAACAATGAATAATAAAAAATCTGGATAATTTGCATTTCATCATGCATTGTGACGTTATTAAAGTGGTTAATTCTTACATTTATTATCGTAAACTCTTGCAAATAACAACACAATTTTTTCAATGTTTTATTGACGACTTAATCTCAATTAGGCAAACAAGAACCTAACAAACTATGAGGCAAGACACATTTACCTGACCAAAATACAACATGATAGACAATAATTAAGTCTCATTAAAATCTTACTTGAGAAAATAGAATGAGACAAAACCCATACAAGTAAAAAAAAATGTCCAATCACCAATATTTTAATAGTTAGATGACGTTATATAAGCTTCTATAATAATTAAACTCTATTAATTTTATTATGTTTTAATTTTGTTATGTTTTACTACCAAATGCTTACATAATAAGAGAAATTCTGACGTCAAAAATAAGAGGAACTCTCTATTTTCAGTCTAGGCCCGAGTTAATTATTTGTTTAGCTATTTATTTAACGTGACGAGCGCAAATTATGGTGCTGATGTTGAAAAGAGACAAATGGGACTCACAGCTAGATTGCAGTGCAGAGACAAGGGTGATCGCTTGTCCCAATTTTATTGAAGATTTTCATATATTTTTTCTCTCTATACATATGCTTATCCAGCACCAGCATAACAGAAATAATTAGTGTAAAATGAATGATAGGAGGAAATTTTTGGAGACTCCTAATTTTTTGTTTAGGGATTAATAAGAACTACTAGTAAAGCACAATCACCTAACCAAGCATTATTACCTACCCAAACAATCTGTCCCCATTTTGTGTCCTCCTATTTCACATGGTTATAATTATTTTCATAATTATATATTTTTTTATTATTCAAGAAACTTAATCATCTACTAACTACACAACTACTAGGTGTAGCGTGGTGATAGTTCACATTGTCCCCTTAACCATAGAGTTTGGGGTTTGATCCTCATTCACGAGAATGGATATACATTTTGTGATAAACAGTCTACCACTTCCTTCGGGTGAACTCAGTTACTGCTTCCGAAATTAGTTAGTTTATTTATTTTTTTAATGACATTATTCACATTATTAGCCCATATGTATATTTATAGAAAAAGCATGATTCAGACGAAACCATACGGGCTACGGGCAGAGTCATGGGTTTGAGTTTTTTTGTCTCTTGGGTCAACTAGCACTTTGGGCCTCACAATAGTTGGATCATACCAGTCCATGAAGGGTACCAACCAGCTCTACTCTCACAGACAGAAGAAACTATTTAATGGACATGGATTACCATTATATACTAGTCTAATGATCTTAGCTTCTGACCCAGTTGGGCGCTATCATTATTTTTTTTGGTTTCTATAGTATCTTTTGATTCTTTTATAACCTTCTAATGTTTTGCAGTTTATCTTGTTATTTTTTATTTTTTAAAATTAATTTTTAAATTTATATTTAATTCGATAAAAACATGAAACTTAAATTTAAATTCTTATTTCATTTATAATTTAATAAATTTTTATCTTTCTTAACTACAAATTATTAAGTAATAGATGTTACTAAATTATTATTTATATTTTTCCTTTTATAAAATTAATTCTTTTAGTGATTGAGATATTATTATGTGCATAATAAAAAATAGTATATTCACGGACATAAATTATTCGTAAGCTTTGAGTACCAAGTCTTCAAAAGTTTAGCTTGATTTACTTATATGAATAAATCTTAATATAATCTTATTTATTTACGTGTAAAGACAGTTTAATTAAGTAAGTTATATACAATTGGTGGGGTTCGACAAGCTGTCAAGTGAGGAACACGGACGAAGTGAGAATGTGGCTATGACAGTTACATTTTATTTTAAAAAATGTTTAATATTATAAATAAAATTTTAAAATTATTAATTAAAATGAATTTTTAGAGACAAAAAAAATATTACCTTTTATATTCACTTTATTAATAATATAGAAGTATAAATTAATAGTATAGATGAAATTTGTTCGTAAGTAATTCGTAAAGGGTACGAGGTTACCTGAACGAGTGAGGAAGGCGCCTTGACGGAGGCTCAAAGGCTGGGGGNCTCTCCTCCTTTTGATGTGGTTTTGGCTCGCTACCATCCCCGTTTGTCTTCTAACAACCCATTGCATTAGAAAGAGCTTCCTCAAGGAGCCTAATGCAATCATATAGAATACCAAAAGCAACAAAGAAAGAGAAAGAAGCGTGTGGAATTGTTGCTACTATAATGGGTTGAAAAACTTAACCAAGAAAAAATGGATTAATTACTTAATGCGGATAAACTGGTTGGAACGTCTGTGGCATGTCATACCCTTGTTAATCTTGATCATTTGTTGGATGTTGATGTGTCTCATTTTGACTCTTCCCCATTCAGTATTTAGAGTTTGTTAGATCCAAACTCAATAAAAATAACTTTTTCTAGAAGCTCATTGTAATCTTCTTTTTAAGTGCATTGTATTTCAAAGACTTTTATTTTATCTTTTTTAATAATCAACTTAAAAGTTCTCTTAATTTAAATTCTTCATTTTTTTTTAGAGGTCTCAAGTTTGAACCTCTCCCATGTAATAAAAAATTTATATCTAAATATTATTCAATAGGTATGGGAGAAATTTTGAATCAAGAGAGCTAGCACACTACTTAAGAGAATTTATTTATCACTTTTTAATATGAAAATCATGCTTTTTGAATCTTTGCATGTAACTAACCGGGGGCGGGGGATTCATTTAAAAAGTCATGGTTAGATTTTGCAATGCAAGCAACGACCTAGTTAGCTTGTTGGCATGGAAAGGGATCGCGATCCTAAATGGAGATGGATGCCTCTAAATGATGCAAGCCAAAAAGATCAAATGAAGGCAGCAACACTACTGGCACCTTCTACACAGACATATGGGCCCTTAACTCCCCTCCCAATCCTTTATTTTATGTTTTTTGCTTTTAAACTTTGCAATCCAAACAAAGAGGCTGTTATAACCTTTGACCAAGACATCGCCATTACCATTTTAATGACAAATTTGTAAGAGTTTCTATGATTTATTTTTCTTCTAAAAGTATACCATTTTTTTTTATTGAACAATCGACATCTGAACTTTATTACCAGGAACTATCAAACCCAAGACTTTTGGTTAAGAAAAAAAATACTAGTATTTTACTAGGTCTAACGTGAGTATGATTGAGTTAATTATAAAGGCAACAATTAATTATACAATCAGATTATACTATTTTTGTGGATATTGAAATATTTATAGACTATGCTTATTTAGCTGCATTCATGTAATAAATGTGTAAAACACTTTATACAATCTTTATACTTTTATATATAGATTTAATTAATAAATACCTTATGAAGATTTTATTACATGTTTTAACAAATAATGATGGACAATATCACAGCCTTTTAGTAACTTTTAGATGGAAAGACCATATTCTTTTATGATTTGCAAGTATAAAAAAACTAGGCCTGAATGGTGTGCATCATCATGCAAAGGCCATGGCTGATTGCGATTCATGTGAAAAGTTTAATGTGGCGGCCACAAAACACAATTCTATTGACGGCAATTGGAGAACAGAATGGAAAAATGTAACAAGTATTATAGGCTAGGTAGGTTTTTGAATTTGCACCGGTATTACTAAACTTTAATTAGCTATGGTAATTTTCTTTAAATTTATAAGATTCAAATTCAATATTGAACGCCTCTTAAATCAATTAAGTATTAATAAATGAAAGGTTAATTTTTAATAATTTATTTAACTCTTTAACCCTGAATAATTACGAAAGATTGTTTATCTTCACTTATGAGAATAAAAACAAATTATGTATTTAGTAATTCATCACTTTGTGTAAACTTAATTACTATAAGGAGATTCGTCGTAGACATTTTAACTACGCAAAATAAAAAAAGAGTTACTTGATGCAAAATTTTAAGTGATCATTTGAACGTTTTTCTATTTAAAGTAAAAAAAAAGTAATTTTCTGCACAAATATTTTACTCTGGAATTTTTTATAAAAAAAAATAGATTTAAAACACTGAAGGAAGTTTCCCAGGTGGTTAGGTTTATTTGATGCGCGATATGGACAAGAGAATATTAAATAAATAAAATAGCTGGGAGGTCAACAAATTAGTCCATTGAACTCATAAAGAAAGGTGCTTTGTGGATTTAGAAGATCTTTGTCTGATCTTTTTATTAAGTGTGACAATGACATTGTTTTATTGGGCCCAATGCTACCTACGAGCACTTAACGCTAATAATAGACTTGTTTATTAGTAAGTGCATCCTTAGCAAGTGAGCGACAACCTATAGCCATTTTATTTATACAATAGTACTTGAATTTTCCTCTCTGTGTGTGTATATATATATTAACTATTTTATTTTAATATGAGAAGTAGAATACTAGTTTTAATTTTAAGGATGCGTCTACTGCAGAGTGTATAATGAAGCACCCGGATGTGGCTTTAGTATACCCAGTTTTGGAATTTTAGTATACCCTATTTCGGGGCTTGTTAGTTTGTCTTTAAATCAGATTAATGGAAAGATGTAAATATGCGTGTGTTCAATCTTTGATGAAAATTGACCAAATTTTACTGGTAACGGGATGTTTTCAATGAATGGTTAGATGTAGCTGTTGAATCTCATGGGATGGAATGTGACATGTATAAGATCTCCATTATGCTTTACACCCTTTTAAGGCGCATTTCCAACGCAGGTATCATTTTATGTTTGTCGTTTGTCACCAAAAATGATCTTACCCTCTTTTTTGCTCTTTTGGTATACTATCTTACCCTCTTCTTATTTATACATTTGGTCCACAAATAATAAACATTGATTATACTAATGAGAAACACCAAAATAGCACTTAGCCGTTGGCATGGGTCAGCTAATTCCTAATACTCTGCAAACAAATACAATATAAATATAAATATAAATATAAATATAAATACAGTGGTTCCTCATACATTTTATGAAGTAAATATCTTATCTTATTAAATTCATCGAATTCGTTGTCATCTCATGATTAATATATAATTCTTTTATAAAAATTGTTAGAAATAGAAGAATTTAGTAGGATAAGGTAAAATCAGTAGGACACATGTTTCTTTGGTACCCAATTTTTTGTAAGAGTATTGGTATTTCTTTGTATTTAAATAACTATGATTTACTTATAAATCTAAAATATAATATGTAATTTAAGTTGGTGAGATATATATCTAATTCTTAATCATAAATAACTCTAAAAATTTTAATGGGACACCGGATAAATAAGACCCTAAATACAATTAAACTTAAAAATCAAGTACAACCTATACCTTACTCTTGGGCATTATATTACCAGAACCATATATGTCACACACACACATATATATAAATATAAGAACTGCATCAGATACGTCACTGCCTCAGCATGACACATAGATTACTATTATCTCTTCCCATTCCTCCATTCCTTCCTACTGAAGGCCAAAAGGAAAACGGAGTTCCATTGTTGCGTCTTCTTGTTGTGTTGTGCCTGTGTGTAATTATATAACGTATATCACACAATTAGAGCCGCAGAGCAAGTGAGAGGAAATTCAGCCATTTTTTCTTTTATATTCTCAATTTGTCTTTGACATCACCAAAACCATAAGCCTGATGCAGTGTGAAAAGAATAAAAAAAAGAGCATGATCATCATGTATTATGATTTAAAAAGTAAGATATATATATGATCTCATCATATCATATAAGAACATAAAAGGAACAAAAATATCCCCCTCCATTTTATCTGGTTGCAGCAGATTTTTTTTCCGCTATACTAGGGACATTTTAATTATAGTCCAAAAGCCATGCCTAGCAGCATGCTCACCCTACCACACCATGCCACCTGTACTACTTTTTTTTATAAGCTCATATATGGCATAAACTATTTATGGGACAACCACACATAAGTATAGGGACATAGCTCCATTAAATTGGGGCTTAATAAATAGTATAGGTAAATGAGTAAATGCAATTGCGCCACTTTCCACTAAACCGACCTATGTTGCATGCGTGTTGACAAATCTTTCTTTTTCCATTCTCCCATCACAACACACAATTTATGAGAATAAATCTTTTTATGTAAATTTTTTATATGACTTTATTATGTGTAATATTTTATTTTTAATTAAGAAAATAACATTTATACATAATATAAACAAAAGAAAAATTAAAAATAAAGATATTACAGATAATAAAATCATGTAAAAAATTCATATAAAAGAATCTATTCCCAAATCTATCACATATTAGTCACTCCATTCTTGCCCTATTTCTTAAGTTTTTATACTCAAACAAAAGCAGCTTTCTACTCCACTCCACACGAAACAAACACTTCTATATTTTTTTTTTCCCTTTTAAAATAAAATACCACTCCTCACTACTATATATCTCGCTTGCTTTTCCCTAAAATCCGCGAAAAACTCACAAGTCACATTGTTGTTCCTCTCAAACTCTCCCTAAATTCCCCTCCTTTCTCTCTCGCACACATTCACACACACATTTTTCTTTGAGCCTCCCCTCATTTCTTGTGTTCTTCGTCTCTATAGCTATATATCAATCAACCTTGGCTTTTTTATACAAGCAAAAAAAAATGGGAAATTGCCTTGCTCTTTGTAAACCCAATTCAGGATCTTGCATAGTGAGGGTGGCCAAACCAGACGGAAAGGTGCTAGAGTTCAGCACCCCAACACATGTCAAGGACATCATGAAAAATTTCCCTGCTTTTGGGGTTGGTGTTTCAAAGGAAGCCTCAGAACCACTCTCCCCAGAACATGAGTTGAAGGTAGGAAGATTGTACTACTTGCTCCCATCTCAGATTTCAACTTCAAGCCTTGCATCTAAAGGGAAGAAAGATCCTCAAGGTAGTGGAATAAAGAGGATCAAAGTTGTCATAACGAAGCAGCAGCTTCAGCAGTTAGTGACCAAACAGATCTCCATAGAGGATATATTACTATCAGAGGCTCAAACGGTTGGTGTTCCTTTGTACAACAATCGGGGGAAGCCAAGATTGGATTCCATACCAGAAGAAAATGAGTGACATATGGTTTTTTTTTTTTTTTTTGGTTTTGTGGATGTTTAACCTTTCCTTTACCTTCTTCCTATCATTTTCTGTTCTTGTTCTCTATGGTAGGAATGGTGGTGGTTGTGATGTGTGATGCTTTGGGGATTTTATATACCGAAGGGAGGTTGTAAACTTGTAAGGACAGCAAAGAAAGGAAGAATGTAAAGGCAGACATAGAACCTATATAGAATAAATAAAGTAGTAATGGTTTTTCAAGTTTTGCATTCACTTTGCATTGACAGCTTTCTTGATTCTGATTCTTATTTTTCACGGATTGTTCTTAACTTGGAATGTAGGTTAGGTAATTGTGCTCACTAACTATGAAATTGACACATTTTAGAGAGCTTAGTTGGTACCTTATTCAATTCTCATATCTACTTGGAGGTTCATGATAAATTTGATGTTCTAGTCTAACATTCAAACCAATGAACAAAATTTCTATTTCATCTAATGAAATAAAGAGAGTATGAAATGAAACCGTCAATTATATTGCAGCAAATTATATTATTATTGCTTTTTCAAACACTTACCACATATATGTCACATAAAAAACGGGAATTGAAAACAGGGCAATTCAAAAGTACACTATACAAAGCCTCAGCAATATTTCTCACTGAATCTCCACATCAATAACCTTGCGCTCAACCTTAGTCTTGGGAATGTTGATGTAGAGCACACCATTCTTAAGCTCTGCCTTAACCTTATCCTTCTCGCAGTTATCAGGGAGCATCAAACGGGTATCATAGGAACTGTAACTCTTGGTTGACCAAGAATCATCACCATCACCACTCTGTTCCTTCCTGTGACCACCTTTGATGACAAGCACATCGCCCTCCACGGAAACCTTAACATCTTCCTTGGAGAGACCAGGCATGTCGAACCTCATCTTGATCTCTTGCTCTTCCTCTTTGATGTCCCACGGGGCACGAATCTCGCCTCCTCCCACGCTCCTCCCAGGGAATGACATGGCGTCTTCGAAGATTCTGTCCATTGTGTCCAGCATCTGCCTCATGCTCCTCATTGGTGACCATGGATCTAACAAACCTACAATAGGCCACGCCAATAGTCACTATACATGTCTCGAACTCAGCACAGAATGTTTATAGTTGATGTTTCACACCCCATTATGTATTTGTTTATTTCTAAACATAGTCACTGAGCTTTCTCCTTGGTTTTTGGCTTATGCTTTAAACCTTGAGTTTGGTTAATGATGTTTTCTAACTAGTCATTGTCATTGAGTTTTAGTTGGAAGTCCGCAAGAGAATCAAGCCAAGTAGATTATACCGGTCTGTGAAGCCAAGTTATTAGTTATGTGTCCATTTCTTTATCATGCGAAAGTGCCAAACTTAATCAGAGAGACAAAATTCCACTAGTGCCGCCTTTGATGGAGTGGATGACAATAACAACCACTACAAATTATTTGTGAAGCATCACCAATGACAGAAACACATCTTGGGCAGTGCCACAAATATTACTTAATAGTCGCTAAGTCAACTCAATTCAATTTACTTTCACCATTTAGAATTTTATGTATGTATATTACCATAGTTAAAAATTATATAACTACTCCAACTTGAATGGTTTTTTAGCTTAATTTTGAATATAAAAATAAAATGTAGTAAACATTTAAATTCGTTCTAAAATTGACAGTCTCAGTTAAGTTTGTCATGAGCAATGTAAAATTTATCCATGTAACTGTCTAAAATTGATCAAATTAATTCTTTGGTATCGATAAAATTAATTCTCCTTGAGAATTAATTTGATCAAACTTTTAACAACCTTAAAATAAATTTATTACAAACTTTAGAGACAAATAAGAAGATTAACTGGATTAAAAAGGCTTAATACGAAAGAATGCATTGATCCACTAAGATGCATGTACCCGAAAAACTAAAAACATCATGTCAAGATGAACCAAGAGGACAATGAAATGGTTGGAATAAAGAATGGGAGGCTTACCGAATGGTGAAATGTCCATGGCAGCCCTGCGAGGCTTCCTCTCCACGGGGGTGCCTTGGTCGCCCTTGGTGACATGCACATCCACGGAATTGTCTTTGTTGTCACCGTTGGCCTGAGCTCTCACCCTTCCCAACCGTGACAACGGAGTCCTTTGTGGGAAGTAGGCCAAGGAAGGTGCATTGTTTGGTGTGGCAGAGCACCCTGTTTTTGGGGACAGCAGAGGTGAAGCAGTTGGCAGTGACATCAATGCTTGAGCCATTGCGGGGTCGAATTCTTCAAATGTTGGAAGAAATCAAATGGACTTGCTAACGAGAATTTAATTCAAGTGGTTGATGAAGTGGGGAGAGTGGGAATTGTGAATATATAGGGCAGAGAGAGGATGTGAAATGTGAAGGGTGCAGAAGGGTCATGAGAGTTTGAGAGAGAGTGTGAAAGTTCTGGACCCCCTAAACACACTAGAATGATGAGTTTCCTGGCCCTTCGTTTTTGTCTCCATTCTCACGGTTTCGGGAAGGATCTTCATAACTCACAAGTGATTTCACATCCTCACCCACTAACGGATGATAAATTCTTATATTATTATTATATTATATTACACCGTATTAACCGTTCATTTTTATTTGTAGTATTTAAAATATATATATATATAATAATAATAATAATAAATCAACTGTTAATAAAGTTTTCAAACTTTGTATTAAACCGTTAATAGTATCATGTAAGAATTTTTTTCCACCGGATGAAAGAGTTATTGCAATTTGCACCGGACACTTGGATTTGGATTTTATGTGTAATTCTTAACCAATCCCCTTTCCATAATTTCAATTTCACCATATAGAAGTAAGTTCTTGGCCATTTTGAGAGCTTATCCATTTCTTTCTCTCCTACTCTTCGAACATTTGCCAGCTTAAAAAGACACAACAAAGTGCTAAAGAATTCGCTTTTTTTTTT
>QANU01073111.1:0-18742 GCA_003254905.1 Nissolia schottii | reverse complement strand
CAATATTAATTGCCTTATATCATAATTAATTATTATTGAACATAAATTTATATATGTTAATAAACAAAAAAAATTAATTAAAACTATCAACTCCAAACTTTATATGATTTATTAAATTTAACTCAATTCTCAGTGTTCGTTATATTAAACCTAAATTTTTATATATTTATAAATAAGGGAATTATTTAATAACACAATTAATTAATAAAATAATGATGAAATATATAATAATCATCTAAAATATTTAATTTATTATTTTGAAAACTAATTCATTTTATTATTATCTGAAATATATAAATATATCTAAAATATATCCATTTTAATATATAATTATTTTGAAAACCTGTTTTAATAAAGTTTACATCGGATAATACCGACGGTAATAAAAAATAATAAAAATACACTTTCCGTCGTACATAGTCACCGACGATAAATTTGCGGCGGCCAATGTAAACGTCCGACGGTAAAAGACACACAATTTGCGTCAGTTAACTCCATCGGTAATGAACTAATATAATATTAATATAGTTACCGACGATGATTCATTACGACGGTAAATACCGTCTGACTTTCCGGCCGTCGGCTCCTCCTACCACCGATAATAAGCCCAAAACTTGCATCGGTTACCGCCAACAGTAATCTAATAAAATATTAATATAATTACCGTCGGTAGTTTCTGATGATAACCGGTTTATATGTGCTTACATCTGAACCGTTTACTGGTGGTTATAACCAACGGTAATTTCCGTCGGTTAACGACTCCGACGGTAATTGGATTACCATCGACAGATTTATAGTTGGCTTGATAACCGACGGAAATTATAAAGTACCGAAGGTAACCGTCCAAATTTCCGACGGTAACGTCGACAGTAATAGTCATTTTTCTTGTAGTGCTTTTTATTGTCAAAAGAGTAATGTCATTATCTTCCTACAAAAATTTTAAAGTGCCAAAATAATAATTACATTTACTTCATTTAACATGTAGAAAAATTGGTAGGAGCATTTATTTTTCTTGTATAGGTAATATTAGAATTTTAGAAGAGACAGGTCTTCAAACTAGTGATCTCTATCTCCTCTCCTCTGCCAGGAGTTGACCCATATAATTAACTAGTGATCAAATCTTCAACAGAAGAAATTCAGTTTACTGGCTTGAATAAGAGCAAATAATGGCCATATATACAAATATAATCATACGTAGATAGACGTCAAATGTTACATGATCACACGACACATGAGAATGAATAGTTTATAGGCTGCAAAACTGGCAGCCACACTCGGTTGATACATATATGGCTGTGTGGAAAGCACGAACAAGCCATATTATTCAAGCACAAATTACATATAATAGAGAAATAATTAATATCTGGCAATACATTCGTAAGAAACCACATCTAGTAATAGTATTATTTAGGTTACAAACGACGCTCGGAAACATGTTCAATTAATTTAGCTCTCTAGCTAGCTCACAAGTGCGCCTTGTTTATTCTCCTCCTTCCTGCTTGCTTGCTAATAACTTCATGGAGAACCTCCATATCCTCCTCCACCTCCACCAGTACTTCCTGGATATCCTCCATATGTCGGAGGAAGGTTTTGGTTAAGTTTTCGCCCTGCAACGTATAAGCAAAAAAAATGAGAAATATAAACTAAATGATATATAGTTGAACTATGGTTGGGAAATTACAGCCAAGAGTATGCATATATGTTGCACTTTGGTTCAGTATATAAATAACTCTGACTATAACTAATGTAAAACTAACAGGCGCAACAAATTAAATATGATGATGATACACAGGCGTACCGAGTTTAAAATCAGGTTGCGCATCGGACATAATGAGTAACAACAGTGTAGCTAAAAAAGTAGCAAATGACATCAATTTGGTGGCACCGAGAAAGAGGGACATTTTTGTTTTTGATGACGAGATCTTTGTAGCTGGCTAGGTAGGTAGGTAATCAAGTGCAAGTTTAGTTAGTTTGAGGATGGGAAGCATATCACTTGGAGAGTTGGTATTTATAGAGATTGAAGGAGATCTCTCATGCAGGCAGAGATCATCTTTAATTAAGTTCAGCTATAGAGCGTGATCATCCCGCCAATAACTTTATTCTAATATGTGATGCTGACCAATTCTTCCTCCCACAAATGTCATTGTGTTATTTGATGTATGGCAGTCGTGAACCGCGTAAAAAAGGAACAATATTGACTCAGAGACTTCCCCAAATAATAGGGCAATTAATTAATAGAATTGAAACAGTGAATATAAGTTGGATCTAGTAACCTCACAGCGTGTCGCACGATTGGCATTACCTAGCTAGCACAAACAGTGGCAAACTAACACTTACAGTAATGACAATTACTACCAAATTGCCAATGCCAGCAAGATTTTCCAACTCTTTTATCCCAAACTAGCGCATGCTCTTTTATTATATAAGTATTAATATAAGGCGGTCGCTTAAATATTTAATGTGGCTCATGCTACTTAATTTATCAATTTTTTTTATAATTTTTAAAATTAAATTTATCAAAATTTGTTATCATTTCATAATATTCTATGATCGTAATAAACTTTTGATTAATCAATCAATAAAAAAACTAATTTATAAGAAATTTAGATATTTGCAAAATATTTAAACTTACGATATACTTTTACAAATATTTTATTAAAAAATATTAATTTATCACATTAGATCATATAATCCATTAATATGTTATATTAGGTCATAAAACGATAAAAAAATTGATAAATTTAATTGTAAAAAATATAAAAAATTGATAAATTAAGTAGAATGAAGTATTTTTCGCATGATATATTGGAAAAACCACCCTAATATAATTAATTATATGACGCATGTTTTTCTAGATAGAACTAAGGAAATGTCTCCGACTTTGGCAAACTGCCCTGATGCATGGGGCATTTTATGAAGTACACAGCACGCATGCTATGAAAATCACTGCTCATAATAAGTGTGATGAGTGAGAAACCCGTGGAATTAAGGGGGAGAAAATCCAAATGGTACCAAGCTTGACTGGTTCTTGGTTTGTTACCCCGAACGGCAACTGCACGCTGACCCCGGTCACCCAGTTAGCAAAATTAATGCCAGGCTCACGTACATGACTAACTACAAGCGTTGAAATAATCAAATAGAAATAATTACAACGTTACCATGCTCAAGGCTTGAAACAGTAATATATCTCACACTAGTTATGTCAAGATCATGGCGTTGATATTCAGAAAATTAAATAATAAAGAGATGAAGTAATACTCGGGTTAATGTTATTGTTTCAAAATAACAAAAAACTCTCGTATATGTTTTAGAGCAAAAGATTTCTCCAACTCTCTTTCATTTAAAGTTTGACATATCATTATATATTAATACTTTAGAAAATAAGGTTGATAATGTGTCAAATGATAAAATAGAAAGAGAGCAAAATAAATCTCTTACTCTAAGAATATATAAGAATTTTTTCAAAATATCGATGTCTTTTTCCAAGTGCCATTACATGACTGGTTCCGAAGCAAATATGTGGAGGAGGCTTTCATTTCACTTATAAATATCTGCAAGTTCATTGAACTACAAAACGCACACAGTGCAAGTGTAACCCAACAATTACATTGACTAGCTACTTAGACACTCATGACCACCCACATTCAGCTAATGTTGCTCCTTTGTTTCCTACTACATAATTTTGGTGGCATTGCATACAACAATGACACAGACAGAGATGCCCTTGTTTCTTTCAAATCCCAAGTGACTGACCCAAGAAATGCTCTGTCTGGATGGGGCACAAATTCCAGTCACTGTACCTGGTATGGCGTCACTTGCACCAAAGTTGGAAACAGAGTCCAGTCTCTCACCCTATCAGGACTTGGCCTCTCAGGAGAAATACCCTCTCACCTCTCCCACCTCACTTATCTACACTCACTTGACCTTTCCAGCAACAATCTCAGTGGCACACTTGCACAAGATTTGGGCCAATTGCACCATCTTCAAATCTTGGACCTGCATGAGAATAATCTCACAGGCAAAGTCCCTCCAGCATTTGGGAATCTCTTGTCTCTCAACTATCTTTCCTTGGAAAGGAACCAATTTCTGGGTGAGATTCCAAGTGAATTAGGTAACCTCCGCAATCTATCACATCTTCAACTTTCAGACAACCATTTCAGTGGCGAGTTTCCCACTAGTATCTTCAACGTCTCTTCCTTACTCTTCTTAGCTGCCACAAAGAACAATCTGTCAGGAAAGTTGCCACCATATCTGGGCCGCACCCTTCCAAATCTAAGGAATCTCTACCTGGCAACCAATATGTTTGAAGGGGTGATTCCCGATTCCATATCCAATGCCTCACATCTTCAACATATTGATCTTGCTAACAATAAATTTCACGGGTACATACCCCGGTTCAACAACTTGAGGAATCTTACCGGCCTTGTTCTTGTTAATAATTCGCTCTCTTCCACCACCTCATTGAATATCCAGTTCTTTGATTCCCTCAGAAACTCAACCAAGTTGCAAATTCTCATGGTCAATGATAACCATTTGGCCGGGGAACTTCCAAGATCACTTGCAAATCTATCCAGCAGTCTCCAACGGTTGTGTGTTGCTGATAATGGGTTAACTGGCATCATACCTCAAGGAATGAATAAATTCCAAAATCTCATTGCCTTGTCTCTTGAAAACAACTATTTTGCTGGTGAGATACCACCAGAAATAGGAGCTCTAAATAAGCTGCAGCAGCTTTCGATATACAACAATAGATTGTCAGGGGAAATTCCAGACATTTTTGGCAATCTTACAAATCTATATTCTGTTGTAATGGAAGAAAACCAGCTCTCGGGTAGAATTCACCCAAGTATTGGACAATGCAAGAGATTAAATTCTCTTTACCTTGGAATGAATATGCTTGGCGGGACCATACCTAAGGAGATTTTTGAGCTTCCTGGCTTAACAGTCTTGTCCTTAGGAGGAAACTCACTGCATGGGTCAATTCCATCCGAGGTCAGCTCCATGGAGCAGCTTCTGACCTTGAATGTTTCCCACAACCAGCTGTCAGGTTCCATTCCTACGGAAATTAGCGACTGTTCGACCTTGAATACACTTGTGATGGCAGGAAACAGGTTCAGTGGTTCAATCCCAAGTAGTCTAGGGAAATTAGCATCCCTGCAGACTTTGGATGTATCATCAAACAATCTCACCGGCTCAATTCCTGAAAGTTTAGAGAAGCTCCCTTATATGGTGGCATTGAATTTGTCCTTCAACCATTTGGAAGGAGAGGTTCCTACTAAAGGTCTCTTCGTGAACCTTAGCCAGGTTGATCTCCAAGGAAACAACAAACTTTGCAGCTTTAACCACGAAACTGTGCAGAAGTTGGGACTCGTTCTCTGTGCTGCACTTGCTGGTGAGAAGAAGAGACACATTTTACTCCCAATCATACTAGCAGTTACAGGTGGTACTGCTCTTTTCATTTCAATGCTCTCTCTACTATGGATAATGATGTTCAAAAGGAAGAAAAACAAAGAGAGGAAAACTAGTTTGTCATCTGCTCCTCTGAACGGGTTGCCTGAAAATGTATCATATGGTGATATTAGGCTTGCCACAAACAATTTTGCAGCCGAAAACTTGATTGGAAAAGGAGCCTTTGGCTCTGTTTACAAGGGTGTGCTCACCCTCAACACTGGTGAAAACACCACTGTTGCTGTCAAAGTCCTGGACCTGCAACAAAGCAAAGCTTCTCGGAGTTTCAATGCAGAGTGTGAAGCTTTAAGAAATGTTAGGCACCGGAACCTAGTGAAGGTTATCACCTCTTGCTCCAGCCTTGATTATAATGGACACGAATTTAAGGCCATTGTTATGCAGTTGATGGAAAATGACAACTTGGACATGTGGTTATGCCCGAGGGATGATGAGGAGTCAGGAGGATCCTCTCTAACCTTGTTGCAAAGATTGAATATTGCCATTGATGTTGCTTCGGCCATGGCCTATTTGCACCATGACTGTGACCCACCGGTAGTCCACTGTGATCTGAAACCTGCCAATGTACTGCTTGATGAAGATATGGTTGCACATGTTGGAGACTTGGGATTGGCGAGGCTTCTTTCTCGAAATACATCAGAGAAAGAGAGCAGCACTCTAGGACTGAAGGGATCAATCGGCTACATTGCCCCAGGTACAGATTATCGCTTCCTAAACAACACTAATCGTTTTTTCTAATTTCCTTTCTGTTTTGCAATTTGTTACCTTGGAAAAAAAGCTATGGCCGTCTAATATTGGGGTAGTTGATATGATATGTATGATCAGAATATGGCTGGGGCGGCAAGGCTTCGACTAGTGGCGATGTGTACAGCTTTGGGATGCTAGTTCTAGAGATGTTGACAGGCAAGAGGCCAACTGATGAAATGTTCGAAGAAGGATTAAGCCTAAGCAAATTTGCCGCAGGCATGGATGAGAATCAAGTGCTGCAGCTTGTTGATCAAAGGATGATTAATTACAATGAAAACCATCACAGAGCTGAGGAGGAGTGCATAGCTGCCGTGATAAGAGTGGGATTGTCTTGTACAGCACAACAGGCCAAAGATCGTTGGAGCATGAGAGAGGCCGCAACGAAATTGCAAGGAATCAAGCACTCTATGTTGGCCTTCTGAACTGACTCTCATACGAGACAACATTTTAGAGAATAATGTTATGAAAAGGGTCACGTGTACACAAAAAAATATACATCATACATACTTATATACATAAAATTTGTGTTTTAATGCATGTAATGTTTGTGCACTTAATTAAGTATAATTGAGAATATCATCTATAAGTTTATAATATTTGTGCACTAATAAAAATAAAGTTTGTGCATTATTAATGGTATATGTATAAGTATATAAAATTGAATATACATTTAACATTTTTGTAATGTTATTTTGAATGTATAATTATGTTAATTTGGCCCATTTCTTTTTTCCTACTGACTTTCTCGTTTTGCTTCGCTCTATCCTCTGCGCGTCCCATGTGTTGTTTTCCCTGGATGATTGAATTTCTGTTTCAGGAATGTCGTCACAGAAAGAGTATAGTTTTGCTTCTATTTCAAATAGGAGTAGGGAAGCTTTATTTACTGGACTAACATTATTTTTTATACTATTTTATGTAATTATATTTATTAATATAATTTTATTATTTAATTTTTTATTTTAAAGAAATTCTAATATCAAGAGTCTCTAAGACTCTCTCACACCCACACTCTCATCTCATCTTAATAATGTGAGAGAGGTTTACTGACATTTTACTTTTTGTTTTTTGTTGGTAAAATGTCATATATCAGTGATAAACCTGCTTATGTATTTTTTTATTATAAAAAATAAAAAATAAATATTAAAATAAAATAAAATATGCAATTTTTATTTTTTCAAAAATAATCATAACAAAGTATTATTTTTGTTAATAAATTAATTTCTTAATATAATAATATTCTAAAGGAAAAAAATAATATATATATATATGTAAAGGTATTTCTTAAGAAAATGGAGAGAGTTTAACTAAATATATAACATTTACTATATAACAAGTAAGAATGTATAAATTCAATATGAATCAAAAAGACATTTTCAATAAAGAATTGAAACTTTAAAGCTGCAAGCTGCTGGGGTATGCCCATGAAGAAACAGATCAAAAGACAAGTCTGAGCAACGTAAATATCCTTTATGTGAGAGGAAAATCAAATTTTCATCCATTGATTTTATCATTAGGAAACCAAAATCCATTTCCCAAAAAAGTTTGATTAACTTTGTTATGTATATCACTAATTCTCTTGCTTAGTGTGTAATAGCAAGATCATAAACAAAATATATGATATTTAACCAACAAAAAACAAAAACAAAAATGTCAGCAAAGTTCTCTCACATTATTTAGATGAGATGAGAGTGTGGGTGTGAGAGTCTTTATTTAGGCTTTCGTAATACCTAACAGACTTTTGTAATATCCTTTATTTAGGCTTGAAAATGACCTAAACCTGACATTTTTACTGAAATAGGTCAGGCTGCCACCGCCTGGCCTGTTGCCATCCCTAATTTTAATTGTGTAACTTTTCCGCAAACCAAATAACACAAAGGAGTGATTCTAATTTATCCTATCTGATAACCATTGTGGATAACTTTTTCCCACAGAATGTTACATTAACATAAATAACAAGGCTGAATAGGGGGAAAGGAATAATTTAATTTATGGTTCAGGGTGGTAGGCTTACCGAATGGTGAAATGTTGATTGCCGCTTTGAGAGTGGCTTCCTCTCCATTGCGGTCCACAGAATTGTGTTCGTTGTCACCGTTAGCCTCACCCGTCTCTCTCATTCGTGGCAATGGTGTTTAGAGTGGAACTCCATTTTTTCTAAGAAGAAACGGAATTCTGTATCTCAGGAATTATTTAATGAGTTTTTTTATGATTTTTTGGTTCGGTTGTGAGTGGGTTTGTTTTACTTTCAATTCCAAAGGACATGTGAGAATGAGCAGTATATATGATTGATGCTACAAAAACAGATGTGGCAACTCCGTACACTTGTTGATTTATATCCATGACTGCGTTAGTACTCGCATTAATTTTATTCAAATAACGTTACAAATGTATATAACAAAAGTGAATTCTCTCAAAAAAAAAATCTCACTATAAAGAGAGAAAATATAAACTTGGTGAGACTCATGTTTTTATGAATGAGAGAATTGATTTTTTGTTATCCACATTTATGTTTTACACATAACATTTCTTATTTATTTGGCTATATATAAACATCTCCACTTTATTTAGCTAGCAAGCCCAGATGCATGGGGCAATTCATTTGGAGATTAGCCGAGTAGACTAGTTAATTCATGGATGCCTTGCACCATAACCACCCGGAGGTGGTGGATATCCTCCACCGCCGCCACCCGGATATCCTCCTCCACCGCCACCACCTGGATATCCTCCACCGCCACCAGGATATCCTCCGCCGCCACCACCAGGATATCCTCCACCACCAGCACATGGAGGTGGATATCCTCCACCACCGCCACCTGGATATCCTCCACCACCACCACCTGGATATGGCGGTAACGGGACCACTTGGCTAAGTTTTCTACCTGTATTGTATAAAAAAATGAGAAATATGAATAAAGGGTATATATACCTCAATAAAAGATTAGCAGCAACGAATTAAAATACGATGACATATAATACGTACCGAGTTTAAAATCAGGTTGTGCTGCAGCAGCACTGCCCATAAAGGTAAAGGGCACGAGGAGTAAGAGCAATGCAACAACAGTAGCAAATGACATCAATTTGGAGGAGGCACCGAAGAAGTGGGCCATATTTTCTAATTGATTAAGTGCAAGTTTAATTAGTTTGAGGATGCGAAGCATATCACTTGGAGAGTTGCTATTTATAGAGAAGATTGAAAGCTAGCTAAGAAAAATTCTTTCTTTATTCTAGGAAACGAAGGCCTCCGTATTCTACAAATCACTCATAAAATACTAAAATAAAGACTAAATTTTTCTTCTTATTTTCTATTCATAAAAAGGAGTTACATTTATATGACATGCATAATAATTTATAACATTCTTTCATGACCCATGTCACTAATTCTTTAATTTACTTTCAAAAATATTTTTTTACTATAATGACACTTGTCATCATCATGTACTATTTCTAAACATTCTTAATTATTCTAATATTATCACTTATCATCTAACCTTTCAAATTTAAAAACATACACAACAAGAATAAGAGTAAATTTGAATTAATAGTATCCAAGTGGGAAAAAAAAATAATAATAAGGTCTTACTCCGATACTCCATCAAATTCAAGAATATTGATATCCTATAATTACTTGTGGCTAAAAACTAGTTATGTGTCCTACTAACTATTGAAATATAAAGAAGTATCAATACTCTTATAAAAAACTGGGGTACCGAATGAATAACCTATTGCTAATAATAATAATAATAGCAACAGAAGTAAAAAAAAACAACAACAATAATAATAATAACAGTGTTGAAGTTATGTCCAAGGCCAATTACTAATGATGTTCTTTCAAGCTCTACCGTATGGGAGTATTGCATGAGTAGTGTTATTTGTACGACAATCTTAATATAGACATAAGTCTCTCTTCTTACCTACATTATAAAATTTATACTCACATCACATAAAATGAATATAAATCTCATAATATATATATATAAAAAAAGAGAGAAACTAAAGTTACTATACAAATAACATTTTTTGATGTTGCATATGCTTCTCAGACATCACCGCCCACATGATTTATTTATTTTTTTTTATGTATGGCAGTCGCGGACATAGATTAGCTAGGGTTTTAGGTCGTACTCATGAAATATTATATGTTTATTTGAGTGAAAAATAGTGTTTATAGCGCTTCCACTTTTACTAGCTATAAATAAATATTTCAATCTTTTAAACATTTTAATTAGATATTTAATTTTTTTATCCAATTACAAATATATATCTTTAATGTTTAAATATTTTAATTACAAGCTTTAATTCAATTGTAAATAAATACTTTAAACTTTATAATTTTTCAATTAGATTCTTAAACTATAATAATTATCATAATTTTAAAAAATATTGAAGAATACACTACAAGGAAAAGGTACAAAATTTGTTTACATGTGACATTTAGATATTGTCATATTGTGCAACGTCAACAAGTTAACATTCTAAATATAATGAAAAGAACAATTTTGAAGAGTGTTATGATTTAAAGATTTGATTAAATGATTTAAAAATTAGAAATGTCTATTTATCATTAAAAAAAAGTACAGGTTTAATTGAAAATTTAAAAATTAGAAATACACACACACGTATATATATTATATATATGAAATGCATATTCACAGTAGAGTGACATTGGATCATAGACTTCACGAAGTAAACTACAAATAGTCAAGCAATAATATAAGTTGGATTTAGTAATTAACCTGACCTGACAGATGATTGACACCACCTGGAAAAAAACAGAAACGGGCAGAAATGCCAGGTGGCGTGCCTGTTTCTTCCCCCCTTGACTTGGTGCCTGGGCAATCCTACTACGAAGTATTCCACACATTCTCATAATTGTCAATATTTTCATTTGGGTTAAATAAGTTATTAATTCTTTATAGATTATAAATTTTGGTTTGAGTCTATAATGCATATTTTTTTATTTCAGTTTTTAATAAATTTATTTGTTTATTTTTCGTTTTTGTCGTTAGCTTGGTCTATTAATTGTTGATGTGATAGGCAAAATTCAAAGTCAACTTTGCTTATATGACATCTCATTTATCTACGTGGCATAAAAAATTTATTAAATACGCCTTTAGTCCTTAATAAATCATAAAATTTAGTTTTAATTCTTAATAAATCAAAAAATTAGTTTTAGCCCCAAATAAAAAAAATGTTTTAGTCTCTAATAAATTTTAATTTTTTGTTGTCCCTATCATTAACTTGATTAGTTAAGCCTAAAGAAATCAATCCCCCCCTTCTCTCCTTTTTCCCCTTATGACAATCACTAACTTCTTTGTCTCATGACTACTAGTGTTGCTTATCACCTCTCACCTACCACCACAGTTCTATATATCTCCCTATCAAAAAACCACTCCGTGGAAGCAAAAAATCACAAACAAATCCTCCTCAATGACATCTTTGGCGTGGCAAGGCAAGAGATAACAAGATTTGTAGTGGCACCTTCATCACTTCTTGACTTTCAAGAGTCACCATTTTTCATCCCTCATGAAACTGTCATCAATATATCCTCAGATATGTGAGAAACCACATCATTGTTGTCACAGTTAGGACCTCGACATCAACTCCATGAGTCATTTTCTTAACCGTGAGTCAAGTAGTCCCATCCTTAACATCGCTCAAACCACTATTGATAATGGTGGTAGTGACACAATGATTTTGTCCTTGACTTTCCAAGTTTTTTTGTTGCCTTGTAATGAGTTTTATTTTTCGTTGTTATATTGTGATTTTGTCTTAGAATGTGAAGGTTTTGGCTACATGGTTTGGAAATTTCGATGGTTGGAAGGGATGGAGGTGGAGACGGGTGTGAGTTGGGGTAGGGACAATGTGTTAGTGGTGGGAATAGAGGGGAAAGGGAAGAGGAGAGGGTAGTGGTGCAGTGATATTGAGTGTTGAGTCTAGTGGTAGTAATGACAACTGATGGTGGTAGGCGAGATGAGAAGGATAAAGATGAAACATGGTAAAATGAGTCTTTAGGTTAATGAAATGGGTTGAGTTGGTATTTGTACGAGCATGTGTGTTATGTTTATAGGTTTTCATGGGCTTGGGTTATGTGACACATCCAATTCAGATGACACTAGTCACATGACAATTAGCAATCCAAGTTAACGGTAGACAAAATATAAATAAAAAATTATCAGGAATTAAAATTAATTTTTTGATTAGGGTTTAGGGCTAGGGTTTGATTAGGGTTAGGGTTAGTCCAAATTCGTCAACAGGGTTGCCAAATTTAATAGGAATTCGTCAACCCGGTTTGCGAATTCCTATTAGATTTGACAACCCTGTTGGCGAATTCCTATTGGATTTGGCAACTCTGTTGGTGAATCTCAGCACTATTCGTCAAGTGTGTAGGCGAATCTGACGTGGCTTGCCATGCAGAGCCCGAATGTCATGTCAACCAAAACAGGGATAGTTTTGTTAAATGTTTAAAAACAAAGATATTTTGGTAATTTGTTAATGTATTAGGAGTATTTTAGTAAAAAAAAACTCGAGATATAGTCACCATCTTAGTTTGTACTACTATTTTTTTTTTAACGGGTTGGATTGTACTACCTTAGCATATAGTTATTAACTTTGATAAAATAGTTCTAATGTATTGCTGTGGAATACAGGCTTACTATATACCAAAATCATGATGCTTGGGAGACGTTCATAGTTTTCTTTAGGCTTTCTTTTTTGGTCGTTGTACGTACAGTGATCTTATGGAAGTCTTCTTTGCTAGTCTTCGGCTTTGTCACTTTAGGTATAGTCCAAACTCATTTTTCCTATTCCTATATGCTAAAATTATTTTCCTTGTCGTGGATATCTGTTGAAAAATTCCACAAGTAGGAAACAAAACATTAAAAATAATTGAGTTTGAAATTTCCTTCAACACCAATTCCACACATATGGACAATATATAGAAGTTGTCTTTATGCACTATAAGTAGCCCTTCAGGCATTACTGAAACAGAGCAATGCCTTAGGCGAAAAATGTTATAATGTCTTGGTAATTGCTATTTCTCCAACTAAAAGCGTGCATTTCTTGGCCGCATCTTTAGACTTGTTTATGTGCATTACGAAGTTAACTGGATGAATGGTAAGCAATTTAATTTTTAATAAAAATGATGACATAAATTTAATTTATGACAGACATATTTATTTGGATAGAAAAAGAACAACTTGTAATGTTTTATTTCTAAAATTACGAGAATAATATTTCTCACAATATTACACTGGTAACTCTTGATTAGTTTTTAACAAAATTGTAAACAACCCTTTTCATGTGTGTTCATATTATTTCCTTTACTACTCATTAAAAAAGTTATCGGTGGGCAAAATGAAAAAGTTATTGAGCAATTTGAGTAGACTCTTATGGTTGGTAGGCGTTATCTTTTTCTCCAACTCTATTCTCGATATATATAATTGTGTATTATGACCTGTCATAAAGTGCGGTCCAAATTAAATTGCTTATCAACTAATGTTAACTAGAATAGTCTAATTAAGAGTGGGCTTGATATGTGTAGAGATTATATGACCTAACTACTAATTTTGTGACGGACAAAATTAAAAGTTAGGGCTTGTGCTTTTATAAAAAGCTGTAGTTGCCAAGTTATATTTGTGGCTCTTTTCTTAACATCTCATCATAAAAAAGAGAAAAACTTCATTTTTTTTTATAGAAATTACAATGGTTAACTTGAAAGATAAAGGACCACATATTCCAACATCAATTAGTTCTTATGGATTAGGTATACTTCTGTATCTATTTTATTTTATTTTTTTAAAATTTAACATGAATGATATTTAATGATAAAAAATTAAATATTCTCAATAAATGGTGCAAGAGCCATTCATGATTGAGTTGTTGAGAGATAATTGATTTATTCTTGTTGATATTTGGATTGTTTGGCCTTTGAATGTGTTGACTACCATTATTAAACTTGTGAGGTTATATTAATTTGTGAAGTAAAAGTAAACTTGAATTGTAAATCTGTAAGAGTTTACTTTATTATAAAATAAATAATAAACTATTTTTAATACACTAGCATTTGAAGTCAAAATTTACAATCCGGCAGATAGTAGTCAAAATTTCTAGTAAAATAAGTCAAAATTTCATTTCCAACCACATAATGAGTCAAATATAAGTTATAAAGTATAAAAAATTAAATTAAGGTTAAATAAAATAAAATTGCATAAAAATAAATAAAAATCTATGATGATATAAATTATTATGACATAAGTTAAAATGTCAAAATATTATATTTAAAAGTCTTAATTAAAAATAATCATTGTAAAATATTGAATTACAAAAATTGATAAACTAAATTTTAACAAAAATAATAAACTCGTGAAATATTTCAAAAGACATACGAGAATGAGTACTTAAATTATATGCCGCAAAACAGACGTGGTAACTACACTTTGTGGCTGGCTGCGTTGGAAAGCACACGTCATTCACATACAAATTACATACTTGGCAACAAGTCGTGCTACAAATACAATGTAACTTAGGTAGGATTCACCTTTTATTCTGGCGTTGACATTTATTTTATTATTGTGCATGAAAATTTTTAATTATTGTACACAAATATTTTAAATTGTTTAAAATATTTGTGTACAATAATTAAAAATATTTGTGTATAACAGTTTAAAATGTTTGTATACCATAATAAAAAAGTTTTATATGTTATTTAAAAATATTTGTGCATGTATCTATAAATGTTTATGCAAGATAGTTAAAAAAGTTTGTGCTTAATAGTTAAAAGTATTTGCGCATGTTAGTTAAAAATGAATTAATAAATGATAGTTAAAAATATTTGTGCACATTAATTTAAAATTTTTGCACACGATAGCCGTGTGAGTGCACATGAGTCAATTGTATAAAGTCATTAGTACACCAATCATTTTACTTTAGAAACACACATTCATATCTCATAAGAAATCCTGTTTCATATTTCTCAACCGACAATTTTTTGATTTTTTGAACTAAATTTAAACTAAACCAAATTGAACATAACCAGGTTGGTTCGCATTGGTTATTGGGTCTACCCATGAATAGATAATAATTCTAAAGCATAAAAAATTATTAAAATACCCAAGAAAAATTTAGGAAAGTCATAAGAAACAAAATGATACAATCACAATATAATCCGCAATAATGTGATAAAAACTGCGTTTCTTAAGATATACAGGCTGAAGGGTTGGGTTGGGATGCTCTGTTACGAAAAATAAATGCAATTTGATTGGATTTGTGGATTAGTTGGGTTTAAAGATTATAAATTTACTCATTAATAATTGAATTTGGTCAATTTTTTATCCGATGATCCAATGACCCAAACCAAATTGAATCAAATAAGTTGATTTGGTTCTGATTGGCCGAGTTAGTGAATTGAGTTGATCCATGTTCACTCCTAAAATTGTTGCATATCGAGGCGAAGGGTTTACATTTATTGAAATCCCCCGGGCATACGCACGAGTTCCCTACTAGTTATTATACACAAGGCTGCGTTGGAAATTATACACTTATTCCATTGTTCTAAAATAGCAAACATTATTTAGAAATAGCTTATAACAACACTCCAAAGAAATCATAGTAGTGATAGGCTAACATCTCCAAATTGGTTTGGAGTTGACTGGATGTGAGCGCCACTAATGGTTGTTATTAATCCCCCCCTTCCCCTCCTGATGGTGACGGTGACGGTGACAACGGTTATGGTTTATATCCTCCACCACCAGAATACGATGAATAAGTCCCACTGGCATATTGGAAAAGTTTTCGCCCTGCACCATCGTATATTCGTATTACATGCATAAAAATTAGAAATATCAATAAACGAAACAAGGGGGAAAAAAAAGGAGGATATTATACTTATATCAAACATGGATAGCAATTATCCGTGTTCTAAGTTGGGCGATTACAGCCAAGAAATTAATTAAGCCACGAATAATATGCATGATTCTCTCTGCAGTCAAATTAATTAAAGCAGCAAATACAATGATGACATACCAAGTTTAATAGTATCAGGTTGGGCTGCAGCACTTGCGAGCTCAGAGGACATGATGATTAACATAAGTATAGCTAAAAGAGTAGCAAATGACATCAATTTGGAGGCACCGAAGAAGAGGGCCATTAATTTTCTATTCGACAAATAGTCAGGGATGTAATCAAGTGCAAGTTTGAGGATGGGAAGTATATCACTTGGAGAGTTAGTATTTATAGAGATCATGAGGTTCATGGAGATATATGTTTCAGAAGTAAACGCGTGTGATCATCCCACCGCTAATTCTTCCAAAATGTGATATGCTTGATCCGTTTACTGCAGACTAATTCTTCCTCACATGTCACACTTTGTTGAGCATTTGACACATGGCACTTTGACGCTAGCCGAAGGTGCAGCAGTTTCATCTGATTAAACACAAAGTGGCTTGTCATATTGAATAATTATATTGCTAAGAATAACAACGGCTCAACCGCGCGGGTAAATAAATAATGGCTCGGAGACTTAGCCATTTAATAAATAAAGCAAGAACGGCAAAAGTAGTGTCACCAACAGATCGGTCTATGATTTATTGACAAAGACCAATTCAACATTAAACCAAGCCAAACATATTACTACAAGAGTTCAACTGCTTGCACTTAGTGTTACAGTGCAAAGATGTTTTATATCATCATGATATCATCTAATTAAATTTTGTCGAATGAAACTCTTAATAAGTTGTGTGTGTGTGAGATTTGCACTTTGTGTGAAGATGTCACGAGTGAGACTAAATAAACATGCAACTGGAAAAGAGTTGAATTTTGTTATTCAGTGAATAGAAATGGTCCACGTATCAAATTAACAATTGCTTTTATGAGTACACAAATAATAAAAATTTTATGAAAAACTTCTAGAAGATGAAACGTAATAGAAGAAACCAAACTTAATTATTTATTTTTTAATTATTAATAAAAATATTAATTTTTAAATTAAATATAATACAAGCCAAAAAGGATGCAAACTGTTATAAGTGGCAGCACACAAAATTTGTAAACATGTGCTATGTGCATACGTATGGAGTTTTCATTTTCAACTAGCAATATCTCAGATTTGAACACCAAAGAACTAGTTTCGGGGCGTGTTTAATCAATTTTAAGCTTCAGTTGAGAGAGAAATAGAGAAGAAAATGAACTGAAAATGGTGGTGAGTAATTGGAGCCATTTGATCTAGTAAACAAAAAAGATTTCAGGTGCAAGATTTCACAATTGAAAGGTTAATTCAGACATAGTAACTACAGAAATGTCAAACGCGCATGCCTATGCTTTCCCCCTTCGACATGATCAACAGCGGGGTATACACTACTATGAAGTACATGGTATGCACACTACGAGGTCAATTGCAGATAAATATGCGTTGAATCGAACATAAAGCTGTACTACTGCAATTATTAGCAAAATATAATACAAACCAAAATGATGCAACTTGTTATAAGCGGAGGCACAAATGTCAGCAACATACATGGTGCATGCTACTGGAAAAAATAGTTTTTCAAGATGCCACGAGATTTCTCAATCGAACTGTCAACTGTATGACTTGTGCAACTCCCCCTTATATGGTAGGAGACCCGAAGATAACGCTAGGTCAACATGCTCATTGCAGAGAAAGTTTGGTATTGTATTTAGCATACTTCTCTTTATTATCTTATATTTGGTTAGACAGTTACAGGCAATTACGTCATTTTGAGATTTTTATAACTTTTATTACAATCCTCAACTTTCCACTCAGAGGTCCCTGCAGCAACCGCTAACAGTTAGAAAATGAAGAATGTAAGGTTAAAAAATTACGGTGGCGGTTCCATCTGCCAATGACTGGTTCTAAGCAAAGCCTTAAAAATAAGATAAATAGACATCTTATAAATCCTGTATATTAAAAAGGATGTAAATAAATATTTAAATACGGATTTATCAAAATCAAATAAATATGATGCAAATACTTGAGGACAATGTTACACTTTAGTATCTCTATTTGACCTCTAAATAACAGTCGAATATGTGAAGGAGGATTTCATTTTATAAATATTTGCATGTTCATTCAGATATATACACATAAACCTGGTAAGTGTTACCCAACATTGCATACTTTCACTCATGACAATCCACATTCAACTTATATTGCTCCTCTGTTTCCTAGTTAATCATTTTCATGGCATTGCAAGCAACAACGATACAGAGAGAGATGCCCTTGTTTCTTTCAAATCCCAAGTTCTTGACCCAAAAAATGCCCTGTCTGGTTGGGTTGCAGATTCAAATCACTGCACCTGGTACGGTGTTAACTGCTCCAATTCCAAAGTTGTTGGAAGCAGAGTCCAATCTCTCACCCTACCAGGACTTGGCCTCACTGGAGAAGTATCCTCTCATCTCTCAAACCTCACTGACCTACACTCACTTGATCTTTCCAACAACAATCTCAGTGGCACACTTCCACCAGAGTTGGGCCAATTGCAACATCTGCAAAACTTGGACTTGTCCATGAATAATCTCA
>QANU01073110.1:0-30518 GCA_003254905.1 Nissolia schottii | reverse complement strand
CCAAGTAGACAACAACCTAGTGAGCTTTGTTTACTACGTACGGGTAAACAGTTAGCTAGGATGCTTTATGGCCTTAAACAGGCTCCTAGAGCTTGGTACGATAGATTAAGTAAGTTTCTTTGTGACAAAGGTTTTGAAAAAGTTAAAGTTGACACAACTCTCTTCATCAGAAGAACTAAAAGTCATACTTTATTAGTTCAGATCTATGTGGATGATATTATTTTTGGTTCTACTAATGAGCTTTTGTGTAAGGAATTCTCTGACCCAATGCAAGGGGAATTTGAGATGTCTATGATGGGAAAACTGAATTTCTTTCTTGGTCTACAAATTAAACAAACCAAGAATGGAGCATTCATCAATCAATCCAAGTTCTACAAAGAACTATTGTAGAAATGCAAGATGGATGATTGTAAGGCTATAGCAACACCAATGGGGTCTAGCACATATCTGGATCAGGATGTCTCCGGTAAGCCCATTGATGTAACACAATATCGAGATATGATTGGTTCTCTGTTATATTTAACTGTTAATCGACCTACTATTATGTTCAGTGTTTGCTTATGTGCTCGTTTTCAATCATCTTCTAAAGAATCTCATTTAAGTGTTGTTAACCGTATTTTAAAGTATTTAAAAGGCACTATAAATATTAGATTGTGGTATCCTAAAGGAAGCATTTGCAGGTTAATTGGCTATTCTGATTCGGATTTTGCCGGTTGTAAAACCGAACGCAAAAGCACTAATGGTACTTGTCATATATTAAGGAATGCTTTAGTCTCTTGGTCTTGCAAGAAATAAGCTTGTGTTGCATTAAGCACTGCTGAGGCAGAATACATCGCAGCCAGAAGCTGTTGTGCACAAGACTTGTGGCTCAAGCAACAACTCAAAGACTTCGGTCTAGCCTTGGTTGTATTCCCATTAAGTGTGACAACACGAGTGCAATCAATCTAACCAAAAATCCTGTGATGCATTCCAGGAACAAAACATATAGACATAAGACATTATTTTCTTAGAGATCATGTTTTGAAAAAAGAAGTAAAACTGGATTTTGTTGCAACACATGATCAGCTTGCCGATATCTTAACAAAACCCTTGGCGAAAAAAGCTTTTTATAAAATTAGAAGAGAATTAGGAATTTTAGATGAGATTGATATCTGCTAAACATTCTATGTCTGANAGAGAATTAGGAATTTTAGATGAGATTGATATCTGCTAAACATTCTATGTCTGATTATTTGTCTATGATTGCTTGA
This sequence comes from Nissolia schottii, assembly GCA_003254905.1. Classification (NCBI taxonomy): domain Eukaryota; kingdom Viridiplantae; phylum Streptophyta; class Magnoliopsida; order Fabales; family Fabaceae; genus Nissolia; species Nissolia schottii. The sequence continues at coordinate 29,268 of QANU01073110.1, read as the reverse complement.
ATTAATTGACATATGAATGGCTGTTTGAATTGTTTGATAACATATGATATTCTTGAGTACTTGATTCTTTAAATTTTAAAATTTTTATGGCTATAATCGATTACACAATTGCAGTAATCGATTACACCTTAAGCCAAGTTAATCGATTAACACGAATTAACAATGTAATCGATTATAGAGGTTAGTTAATCGATTACTGGTTTGTGTATATATATGCCATGGCCCATTTCTACAAAATGCTAATCGATTACCCCTATTTTCTCTCCATCTTTGAATCTTCATCTCCCATTTTCTCCAAATTTCTCAACCATTTTGGTTGATTCTTGTTGAGGTTTTAATTGTTGTATCACTCTCTTGCATCTCTTTGCATCCATCTCGTGATTCATCCCTCAAATCACACGCTCCTCTTTTCAAATTTTCTTCAAAACCGAACCATCATCTTTTGTTTTCCATGGCTGCTTTTAGTTCAAAATGTGCTCCCACTAAGAACAGGGGTTCAGGCCTAAATCTGCTTGATATATCTTGGCTTCTACGCACTGAGGAGTAAAAGAGATTTCTGTCTCATTTCTTGGAGCGCCAATACTTGCTCCTAAGTATGGGATCCTGAACACCTTTTCTACAACGGGTCTGGATTTTCCAACCTTGTTTGAGCACTAGGGCTTGGATGACTTTGTCTCTCTTCATGGGTCATACTACCCTGAGTTATTCAAAGTACTCTACTTCAATTTGCAGTATGTAGATGGGCGGCTGATTTCTCAAGTCAAAGGTGTTGACATTAGTATGACTCTTCAGGATTCTGGAAATTGTCTGGGCATTCCATATGAAGGAAGAAAACTCAGTGCTGAGATCATGTGTCCTTGGACAAATTTCAACCGGAAGGCCTTCTACCAGAGTCTATGCAGATTTTCTGAGGAAGTTACAAGAAAAGAGTCAGCGCCTGGAGTCTGCTGGCACCAGAGACATACTGACCGTCGATCCATTAAAGGTCAACGACAGACAAATTCATTACTTCATAAGTTATATTCTGTTGCCTCAGATCTTTAATCATGCTCCGATTAGCGAGCTATAACTTCAGATAATGTAGGGGATTTAAAACAGGGAAATGATTAACTGGGCATATCTTGTTCAACAACATATGCTACAGCACTGCAGTCGTGCAGGTGCCTTGCCATATGCTCTAGTTATTTCTCAGATATTTCAAAACTTTGGCGTCTCTGTTAAGGGGGGAGTTTACTCAGACTGTAGATGTTAAGACCTAGTGGATTGACATTGACATCCTTGCCAAGTTGGGAATCTTTCAGGATGTGGATAGCGTGTTCAAACATAAGGCAGATACACGTGATGTCACTCCACCTATTCCCTCTTCGGCCACTTCTGGTCCATCTACAGACCCCGATATCCCTCAATCATCATCTGGCTCTGATAGGTCAATGCAGTTGATTCTTGACCGTCTTGATCAAATACATGCCGCTAACACTACTCAGTTTGACCATCTAGAAGGTCACATGGATTTGATACAGACTGACTTTAAGAGTGAGATGGAGCGTCTGTATCGTCGGATGGATGAGCTAGCCCCTCCTTCTGTCAATCTCTACGACCTCGACTTTTCTAGCGACGCTGATACATGATTACTCTCTCATTTTGTTGATTGTATTTTTTAACTCTTATTGTATTTGTGTTTGTTTTGTCTATTTTGTTGATTGGTATTGACTCTAATATTTTTACTTTATGTAATAGTTCTAGTTTTTATAATTTGTGGACATGTTTTTATATTTTTGTAATATGTTAGTAATTGTGATAATTATATTATTGTTGTTTAGTATCCACCTTGTTTTAGATATTCTTTTCTGTTTGGTATTTTTGTGGTCCTTTTTTCTTCTTTTTGATGATGTCAAAAAGGGGGAGAAAGATCTTATTTGGTATTGCTTGGTTTGATTTAAACAGGGGGAGCAATGATGAGAAACCAGGAGTCCAAAACTCAGGGAGAGCACTAAGACAAATTTCAAGATGGTTTTGTCATCGTAAAAAAAGGGGAGAATGTGAAGAAGATCCTCTCTCTGACCTCTAATGGCTGGGTTTTGATGATCCTCTCTCTGACCTCTAATGGCTGGGTTTTGATGACGACAAGCAACATCAACAAAAAGAAAGAAAAAGGTGACGACACATCTGAAAAGCTCAACCGGTCAATCTGTCAAAGGTTCAAGTGTTTTTGCCTTAGAGTTTAATAGTTAGCACTTGTTTATGATATTATGGTTAATGGCTCATAAGGTTTTTACTCTAACAAGGGAAACACTGTTCATAAAGCTAAAATCAATTAGCAACACTTCTCTAGGGCTAACAACACTTGGAAAACATTTCCAGCCTTACTGTAATCAATTACTAGCTCGAAGTAATCGATTACAAGCTTTAAAAATTTGAAAATTTGGCAATTGCCGTATGTGTAATTGATTACTAACTCGTGGTGATCGATTACCACCATTCAAATTTTAAAAATTGGCAATGGCTATGAGTGTAATCGATTACCATAGTTGGTTAATTGATTACATGCACGAACTGATGTGTTTTTTCATGAATCATTGTGTTGTTTGGCATTTGGAAGCCATGGCACTGCTTCATGAAGAGGCACCTACGCCTATATAAGTGTAGAATTCGTGCAAACTCATACACCAATCCAGAACTGAATTCTTTTATCATCAATCACAAAGTTCTGACTTATTTTCAAAGTTATTTTCAATCCAAAACTCACAAAGCCTTTGAGCCTTAATTGTCATATCTGAAGTGCTCTCTATTCAGGATTATCCAACCCTGAGTTTTACGATTGATATAAGCCATTGTAAATTACTTCTTCAATCTTTGTAATTGTTGTTGTAAACACCGTAGTGTTCGGTGTAATTCTGATTTTCACCGTAGAGTTCGGTGAAGGCATTGTGTAACCAGCGGAACGGTTTGTTCGCTTGAAGTTGTCGGTGTAAGTGCCTCGGATGTGAGGTTGTACACAACACAAGTTTACATAATGGAAAATCCCTGAATCAGAATAGGGGACTGGATGTAGCCTTCAGTGGGTTGAAAGTGAACCAGGATAAATCTCTCGGTGTGATTTTCTCTATCCCTACACTCTTTATTTACAACAATTTATCTTTCCGCTGCATTATCAAATTTAAGTATTTTGATTATTGCTGTTTACTGGGTTAAAATCTAAGAATTAGGGTTTGAAACCATTTCCCTCTATAAAGAATCAAAATTGAGTGAAACATAATTCACCCTCCTCTTAGGTTGCTATCTGTAGTTACACTAGCTAGGGTGTTACATAGTGCAAATAGCAACAAACCTCAATCTTCTTCAAAAATTGCATCTCACCCCATTGCCACTCCCACGTTCTTAAAGTACACTTTTTCCATTTTTTGTTACAAAAATATCCTTTTTCTATGTCAATTAAAATTATTATTTTTTATCAATCACAATTTAGCAAAAAGAATTTTATTGTATTTAATTAAAAATAATTAAAATTTTTTAATATTATCCTATTTAAGTATTTTTATCTGGTCACCTAGATATTACACATATTGATAATTAATTTATTTAATATAACTATATTATTTAAAAGTTAAATTAATTTTTAAAAAATTATACGATAATTATTTAAATAATGTAGCCGTCGATATTAAAAAAATAATAATAGCAACATGTGCACAAAGAAACCAAAATATACAATTATTTTTTTCATTATGCAATTATATACCTTATTTTTTAACATTTATAACATGTAGTGTTTGTATAATTAAAAAACTATCAAATAAAATACGATATACCATGATTCTAACTAATTTTTTTTATACTTTTTTATTCTTTATTTTTTATTATAAATTATTTAAAAGATTAATTTTATTTAGAAATAAACAAAGTATAATTTATTTAAATAAGTAATCTATACTAATAGATAAAAGGGAGTGGCAGAAAAAACTAATTGTTGGTCTCTAATTTATATTTTCATGTTTGTCTTTAATTTTTTTTTTTTTTCATTCACATGTCACTATTATTAAAAATGACATTTATGTATATTACACTACTCATTTTCTACTTTCCACTACCTATTACCCACTATCCCTTAACCCATTTACAAAATCACCCAAAAAAAAAATCCCTCAAAATACAGTTACTTCTTACATAACACAAATTTTTTAACAAAATAAATACACAATTTTAAAGCTGTTCTAACTCTCCACATGTGCAGGCCCTTTCGTGCCTACAACCACCACTAGTTTATTATAAATTGTCTTAGTGTTAATTAAAACAACTCACTTAAATATAATTTAAATAATCATTTTGTCAAAATAGGGAAAAGTTCTAATTTTTTAAAGATAAACAATCATATTAAATGAATTAATTATCAAGATGCATACTATCTACCGTATTTAATTTTCAATTAAAGTTAAATTTTAAAATATATATTATTTATAATAATGCTATCTCAATTTATTTTCTTATATATACTGTTGTATTATTCAAATAATTAACGAATCATGAAAATTCTTAAATACTATCTGCTGATCATATCAACAATAGAAATGAGATAAATACTAAATATTTTAAATAAATAATTTAATTTTTAAATAAATTTAAAATCATATGTATATATATTATTGTATAATAATTCTATCTCAATTTGTTAATTCTATATATACTATTGTATTAGTTAAACAATTAACGAATCAACAAAACTTTGAAAATAATTTAACTCTTAGATACAAGGCTGTCAAAATAAGTCCGATCAGCGAGCCTAGTCCATTTATCCAATTAAATGGACTGACCAAATATATAAAACTTAGTCCACAAATAGTAAAAAAGCCATTTAGCCCGATCCATTTAATTACCTGTAGGCTAAATTGACACATTTAATATTAAAATAAACATAACTTACGGACTAACCCGTTTACTTGCATTAAAATGGATTGACCAAACGGGCTAAATTGCAGGTTAAACAGGCCAAGTCTAAATAGGCTGGACTGGCCTGTTTGATAGCCTAACCTAAATCTAATAGTTAATTAAATAAATTAATTAACAATATGTGTAATATCTAGGTGACCATGTAAAAATACTTAAATAAGATGATATTAAAAAATTTAATTATTTTTAATTAAATTAAAATAATTTTTTGCTTAAATTGTTATTAATAAAAAGAAATTAATTTTAATTGATATAAAAAAAGGATTTTTTATAAAAAAAAAATAGAAGAAGGATATTTTAAAAATGTGGGAGTAATAATGAGGAGAGGTACAATTTTTGAAGAAGATTAGAGTTTATTGCTATTTTCGTAAGTTTGGACAGGTACATGCTTTTTAACTTTTTTTTTCTACGAAAAGAATATATAATAAGTATTTGAAACTATTAAATTGATGTCATATATATTTGGCATACCAAAATCAATAAGAAAAATGTAATTAGTGGATTCTACCTAAACAAAATATAAAAAATGTTGGTGGCACCATCAAATATATGAGTCCTGTTACACGTATACCAAAAAATATACATCATACATACACCTTATATTTATATACATAAAGTTTGTGTTTTAATGTCTGTAATGTTTGTGCATTTAATTAAGTATAATTGAGAATATCATCTATAAATTTATAATATTTGTGCACTTAAGAAAATAAAATTTGTGTATTATTAATGGTGTATATATGAGTCTATAAAATTGAGTTTACCTATAACATTTTTGCCTAAGATATTTCTATCCCAATGGTTATCTGCAAAAAAATTTCTACTCTCTCTCGTCTCTCTCCTCCACTTTAATACAATTTTTTTTTGGTGCGTCTGAAATAACCACTTTAATACATTTAAATAACATTATATATTTTTACATTATGGTGATCATATATATTCATTCATTCATATTCATCTTCCGAAGTGCTAACCTGAGGTCTGAGCTGTGTGTGAAGGGACTCTTTCTTCTTCTTCTTCCCCTTTGGGTCTCTTTCACCCACAAGATCCCTCATTGTCTCAATTCTTCAGCTTTAAAAGCTTTAGATCACATCATTCTCTTCACACAGCTTCACTGATCCATCACTTCTCACTTTCTCTTTGACAAGGTACGGTTCATAATCTTATTCTCTAATGCCCATTTGACTCTTCCAAGTTACAACTTTTGTAGGTTTTTCATTTTTCTCTTTAGACCGACTTTCATCCATTTTGTTGAAGTTTCTCTGGTACCTAAAAGATTGGTAAAAAGAGATTATTATTGTTATTATTATTATTGGTTTTTTTTTAATGTTTAAAGCTTTCAATTTTGATTTGACCTGTTTTTTGACCATTTTGCTGAAACTACTTTCTACTGTTTTTTTTTAATCTATTCATGTTTTTTTGGGTTAATCTAGCAGCTCAAGTTGTTGCCATTAGTAGAATCTAACAAGAGAAGTTGTATCTGAAGCAGATCCATTTGGGAATTGTGTGGTGAATTTAAGATCCAAAAGGACGCAGCGATGTCTTTCATTGGGACCCAGCAAAAGTGCAAGGCTTGTGAGAAAACTGTGTATCCGGTTGATCAGCTATCTGCTGATGGCACTGCCTACCATAAAGCTTGCTTCAGGTGCTCTCACTGCAAGGGAACCTTAAAGGTTGTTGCTTTTCTTTCCTTCTCTCAGAAATTCTATTTGCTTGATTTTTTTAGCAGCATTGTTGATTTGATAGCATTTGTATATTGTTCTGCACTATAAATTTTGGATTCTTTATTTTTATTCTGTTGAATTTTGCTAAAGATTTTTGCTGATGATATGTGACACCGGCTTCTATCTTTGTGAAATTCGCACTAGTATTTTTATTTGATTTTGATCTAAGTTGGTCAGTAGAAAATTGGGACTTAATGGTTTCATCAGAATAGAGAAAAGGGGTGTGCAAAAAAGAAGGTAAAGAGTCTTTGGAGTGTAAAGTCTTGACTTGATTACTGTAATGACATAGATTGGTAATACTGATATTGAACACTTTTTGGGTAGCATTTGTGCATCTTAGTTTACATTTTTTACAAGGGCTATTGTTGATGATCTTCTTATGCTTCAGCTGAGCAACTATTCATCGATGGAAGGTGTTCTTTACTGCAAGCCTCATTATGAGCAGCTGTTCAAGGAGACGGGCACGTTCCGCAAGAATTTCCAGTCATGTATGTCTTCTTCTTCTTCTTCAAGGATAGAGCTATGTTTGTGATTTTTGAATCAGATGCCTCTTTAATTGGCCATTATTTCATTTTGAACAGCTGCTAAGCTGGCTGAGAAGACAACTCCTGAGCTGGTAAACATGTTGTATTTTTCTCATAACTTCGTTGTGCTTGGCTTTTTCATAAATTGGTCTATGGCCTTTGGTATTATTTAATAACTACCGGCAATGGCATCTTCTGTTTGTTCTAGACAAGGTCCCCTAGCAAAGCTGCAAGCATGTTTTCTGGGACACAAGAAAAGTGTGCTACATGCGGCAAAACTGCATATCCATTGGAGAAGGTAGGACCCAAAAAAAATTCAGAAACAGATTATTTGATAGTCATTGTAGGGTCAGTTACACATGGTGTATAATAGTGTTGACCTTAAAAACAAACAAATAAATAACAAAAATGCTACATGTACACCCAATTTCATACACTCATACATACACCATTAATAATGCACAAACTTTATTCTTATGAGTGCACAAACATTACAAACTTGTAAATGATACTCTCAACTATACTTAATTAAGTGCACAAACATTACATGAGTTAAAACACAAACTTTATGTATATAAGTACGAGGTGTATGTATGGTGTATGATTTTTGGTGTACGTGTAGCAAAACTCAATAAATAAATAAAAAATTATTGTTCACATCCAGGTCCTGTAGATTACTGGAGTATTCTCCATTTCTACTTCTCTAGCTATATGATGTGAGAGTAATTAAACATTTAGCATCGATTATTCATTCTTAAAGTTAAGTGGAGCATAAAGATGGTTGGTTTAAAGGGCCTATTCTCTTCCTTTTCTGTGAATACAGAAAAGTTTTAAGCTAAGTTGCTGGAAGGAAAACACATGTATTAGTTTGACCTTTTGCCTTTGGTTGGTACTCTGGTACTGTGAAATTAAGCAGTATGTATGATTGTGTGTTGTATATGCATCCTGCACTATCATGCAAAATAATAAGAGTTTGAACTTCATTTTCAATCTTTGGAACACAAGTAGACATTGATATTGGTTCCTTGTCTCACTAGGATTTGTGGTGTTTGTAGAATATTATATAAGTTGAGAAGAAAATCATGTGTTTGCATTTTATTTCTGTGCCTAAGATGATGCAAACTATATTCTGCTTTAGTTCATAATCCTTACACGATACGAGAGTAAAATTACTTTTGTTTATGAATAATGGTTGAACTTCTTACACCTCCAACAAATAATTATAAGAAAAATCCCCCAACATGTAATGGCTGGCAGTAACAAATACCTGGTTGCCTTAATTGAAACTGGAGATGAATTATGCCTAGGTATTTCAAGTTCTTGGTTATTAAGCAACTAATAAAGGGAACTTGTGTCTGTGGAAGTATCAACTTTTAATGTTGTTCGTTTTGGTTCTTGTATCAATTTATGTTTAAATCTTTTTTCCTTTTGGTCACCGGAAGGGGAGAGTAGACTTTGCTCCCACCTGAGTTCAAACTTCAAATTCAGGCGAGTTCTATATGAGAACAGGTGTCTGATCCAAGTTAGTTAAGGCTCACTAACTATTTATTTATTCTATTGAGAAAGATATAAAATAAACAAGTCATAACATTTCCAACCACCTGGAGAATCTAATCGTTACCACCCCCAACTTCTTTTATTTGCTAATATCTAATTAGTGATTACTATATATCTGCAGTTCTGCGCTGTTACCTGAATTAAAATGTTACTATCTTTTATAAATATATATCTTATTTTGAGTGCAGGTGACAGTGGAAGGCCAAGCTTATCACAAGTCATGTTTCAAGTGTTCTCACGGTGGCTGTCCCATAACACCATCGAATTATGCAGCCCTTGAGGGCATTTTGTATTGCAAGCACCATTTCTCTCAGCTTTTTAAGGAGAAAGGGAGCTATAATCATCTTATCAAGTCTGCATCAATCAAGCGGGCAGCAGCATCTGTTCCGGAATCTTGAGTGTTGGTGCCATCTGTTGCATTTTTTGCCCTTTTAATTTTATTTTGGTCTTTCAAGCAAGTGTGTATGTGTGGCCTTTTTTGTTTTTCCTTTTTTTGGGGTTCTATCATGACTTGATCCTTTCTCAAACTTATCTTCATGTGTGGTGTGCAAATCTTGTGTGATTTATTTATCCAGTGCAGATTGAGTAATGAGCGTGATTTGCAAGATGTATCTTTCTAAGTTGTGATATAGTTTTTCATTGCATTTTCTACCGGATACTATGTTATGGTCTTATACAATTGCACTATTTCAGAGGATTGAGAAATGTTGGAGAGTTTAGATATCCTGCTATCTTGCTGGATCAGATTTCTTGGATGCTCTATTGAGTCTATAAAGTTGTTTGTTATTAAAGTTCTTTTAAAACCTATTTAGTTTGGACAAAGTCCCCTTTTGATCCCTAAAATATTAGGGGACAAATTAGTCTATTTGGACTTGAAAGTTCACTCAAGGTTCTTGACTGAAAGGCACTTTGGTCCCTAAACATTAAGGTTACATTTGGTACGAGAGATAAGACTGAGACATAGAGATAGAGGTAGAGAAATTTTTTATCCTTCTAAACTCCAATTTTGTCTCCATAGCAAAATTTTAGTGTGTTTCTGTATGAAGCTTTAGTGAGGTATAGAAAATATATGAATTTTTTGTCTCAGTTTCTCTATTTTCTTGTCCTGTTCGTGGTACCAAATGCAGCTTAAATGAGACATTTTAGTCCTTTTGTTCGCTAGTAATTCGTATAGGGAACGAAGTTACCTGAACATGAATAGAGAGTGAGGAAGGCGTCTTGACGGAAGCCCCAAGCAGGTTCCTCTTGGACAAAAATTCCAAACGGGTTCTTCACTTAGAGAGAGTGTGGCGACAAGGTATACCTATAAAGACACACCGACTGAAATACCCTAGCTAACTGTTTACCCGTACGTAGTAAACAATGCTCACTAGGTTATTTTCTGCTTTGGTGGGGTTACTTCTAGCCCTTACTTTTAGCTTGACAAATATTTCTTATTAAAAAATATGGACTGTTTTCAAAACTTTTACCTTTCTTACAAAAACTAAGAGTCGTGCGTGTTCAAGAAAACATATTAGGATACAAGCGATAGAGTCCCATTGGACTTAAACGATGATTAACTATTGAATAGTGGTACTGGAGATGTTATAAGAGAAGCAGATAAACATACAAGTAGTCGGTCCATAACACAATTACACATCCAAATAATAATACATAATTACATCATCAAGTATACAAGTCATGTAATTTACATATGTGCTAAGGGAACATCTAATCCCATGAGCTAGTTCAAAGCATAAATCATAAGTTGCTGTCCACTGCTTCCTCAGAATCCTCTGACGCCCACAACTTTGCTTGTCTTCCGATACCTGCTCCGTCTCGGCGTACACGTCATGCTACTTGGAGTCATAAGGTAGTGGGGATGAGAACGGTAGGTTCTCAGTGGCAAACTATAGCTCTGCGCTCTCGGGTTTCATTTAGTTATACTCCAAGCCGTTCAGGTGTTTCTAAGTGAACATGCATACTAACATTCCTACTGATTATTATCTGGCCTAAAGTCCTGAACAAGTTTATCTACGTTACTAAGTGATAGGGGAACTACTTTTGCTTACTAGGTTCTCGTGCTTGTTACTGCGCATACCTACATAGCCATCTCGAGCGTTCTCTTGACGGTACTTACATCATATTTACTTATCTTCTTCATATTTACTTATCTTCTTACTAATTTACTTATCTTCTTACTTATTCATACTTCCATACATACATTTTTACATACATTGCATACTTACATACATTCAAGCACACATCACATACTATAATTCTTCCTTTCTTTCTTTTATACTTTCATACTTTCAGCTTTCTTTCCTCTTTCCTTACTTTCCTCTTTCTTGACTTTCCTCTTTCTTTCATACTTTTCTTTCATATTCTTTTCTTTGCTTGATCCAACTTTCCTGCAAGCCACCTACCGACAGGAAAGTGAATCCGCTGCTAGCCACCTACCGACAGCAATCATCATCATACTCGATTCATCTCTCCTGCCAGCCACCTACCGACAGGAAAGTGAATCCGCTGCCAGCCACCTACCGACAACAAACATAATCATAATCGATTCATCTCTCATGCCAGCCACCTACCGACAGGAAAGTGAACCCGCTGCCAGCCACCTACCGACAACAATCATCGTCCCCTTCCCTGCCAACCACCTACCGACAGGGAAGTGACCTTTCTCCTGCCAGCCACCTACCGACAGGGAGGTTGTGCATCATTGATTCTCCTTTCTCGCCAGCCACCTACCGACAGGAAAGTGAATCCGCTGCCAGCCACCTACCGACAGCAACACCATCATAATTGATTCATAACCGACAGCAACACCATCATAATTGATTCATCTCTCCTGCCAGCCACCTACCGACAGGAAAGTGAATCCGCTGCCAGCCACCTGCCGACAACAAACATCGTCTTTTCTTTCTCTTTCTCTTTCTCATATCATTTCCTCTTTTCTTTCTTTCTCATATCATTTCATCATATTATCATCTTATCTTTCTCATAGCATTTCTTCTTTTCTTTCATTTCTTTGCACATATCATGGCATGACTTGTTCCCTAAGGTTCATTTCCATTATACTCTTTGCCCATTACTTGATTAACTTCTAGTCCTCTAAAAGTACCTTAACATGATGCATGGAATGCTAACATATTACTTCAAATAATCATAATGCATGGACTTCTAATCATACTACATCACATAGTTCACATACTTCAGTCATATACATCATTTAAATCATAACTTGTTGGATTATGTGCCTCAAGACAGCTTCCATAGAACGTTCTGGTCTCAGGCCGCTCAGCGGAACCTCTTGTTCGCTCAGCGGTCTGAGCTTATCTCGCTCAGCGATCAGAGCCACATCGCTCAGCGGTAAGAGCTGTATCGCTCAGCGGTGACTCATCTCGCTCAGCGGGCTGGGGCTCGGTTTCCAAAAATATCTTTCCATCCTTATCCTCATCCTCGGTGACCTTCAGGCCGCTCAACGGGTCCTCTGACCGCTCAGCGCCCTGGAGTTCACGTGTTAAAAGCATGTTTCTGATGCACTCCACTCAGCGACGCCTGGGGCCGCTCAGCGGTACCTGGGCGAGGCTGAAACCGAATACATGATTTTCTTTCTTTTCTCTTCCTCCTTTCTCATGGCCACTTCTTGAGGTTCTCACACATATTCCAACCATCATAAAACTAGCTAGTTCAGGTCACAAGACCCTTCAGAATCATCTTCCTATCCTAACCAAAGTTCTAGCATGCATAAACATACATAAACATGGAAGCATACACACACATAAACTCATAACAACCACCAAGGAGGTGAGTAGCCATAGTTACCCACTTTCTTGAGGCTGATTCGGTGATGAGAAGGATGGGGGAGAGCAGTCCTCCAAGCCTTAAGCGCGATCCAAGCTTCCGACAGAGTTTCCGCAGGGTAACCGCGGCGCACACGGGCAGAGTTTCGGCTAGCTCCAGAGAGAATTTCTCTCTTCAATTTTTTGAAAATGAAGGGCTATTTATAGCCAAAATTCTTCCCCTGAAAATTACATTTTTGCCCCATGCATATTTACAATTTTGCCCTTTTTATTTTCTTTAATTATTAATTAATTCAAAAGATAATTAAGGGGTCAAATCAATGAATAGTAAATGAATATTTTAATATTTTCCCTTGGAATCAGATCTCCCACGTGGTGGTTGCCATTTTTGACCGCCTCACGGTCCCGTTTCGCTCGTGTTTGATCGCTCGCAGTGCCGGTGCGTCGCGCACGGTCGTCCAAAAAATATTCCGCTTATACCGTCACGATCCTCTATTTTCCCCCTACCTGGGAATATTATTGGTTTAAGGAATTTGTGAATTTTTATCCGGAGGATTATTTTTCACAGATACCTTTAAAACGCCGTCGAGCCCCGGTGACCGTAGACTGCTGTTCTGCTCGCGGTTTCGTTATTTTCTGACCTTCCCAATGGGGTCGTGGGACTATTCTAAGGAGTTTAAAACCTTTCCCTGGCACCGGTTGGGTTTCCAGAGACTCGGGGCTCTCTGCTCCATTGTACCGGCTAAACGGGACAAAACGGGGTTGTTCTAATGTCTGCAGAATCGTTCGAAACTGAGCGGAACTCCGTTTTTCCGACAGTCTGGACTTACCATCAAATCCTAAGAGCCATAAGGGATTATTTAAGTGTCATTGGAATTTTGAGAAACTAAACAGGAAATCCTCTACAGACACTTCTGTCCTAAGGGTTCAGGTTTCTACCCGGTTAACTCGTATAAGGGCTTCTATGGATATTTCTCCTGTGAAATTCTTACTGAGGAAAAAGTGGGATGTTACACCGACGCTCAAATAAGCACAAATATTAGGTGAGTTCTTTAGGAAGTGATTGAGTGATACTTGGTGATGTGAAGTCATGTGCCTTACATGAGTTAGATGCTAAGATAGGGATAAAGCGAGGGGATTTCGCATAACCGCTACCCCAGCTTATCATTCCCCGCTTATCTAGGAATTAGTTGTGGATTGGAGGAGGAGAAGTCATGGCTTACTCTTTTTAGTTTTGTTGGGCTAGACCGGACCTAGAGTCTTGGGCTTGCGGCCTTCTCCTCCTCTAGGCATCATGAAGCTCTCTTTCTCTTTGGGTCGGTATGACCAAGTGGAGAAGAGCCTTTCCTATTCCTTAGTGGGTTGAGGGCTCTTTGAGTGCCTTGTGTGGAATGCGAGCTTCTTTCCCTCCTTAGAGGTTTAGAGCTACCCTAGTCTTTAACACGTAACATTGCTGCCCCCAACACAAGCTCGTTATATTACTAGTGAGTGTTGTGCTTTTGTCTTTTAGGGTCTTGTAGTTTACTTTTGATTGATCATATTTTTTCCTTTGAAATTCGTCTCTTCACAAGTACTTTTACTTCCTTATCTGCTCATCTTTCTAGGCCATAAGATGCTCAAACATAATAGTAGCACTAGAAAGATGCATAACCTTGGAAGCCTAACCCCTGTCCACTCCTTCAACATCGCATTCTTCTCAAGATTCTTCTCATTAGCCCTTAGAAAGTTCTCAAACTGATAACGAGAGTTAAACTTGTCTGACAAAATGGACCACCCACTTTGTCGTTCTCCCGAGAGGAGCTAACATGAGGGCGTTTGTGAAACACCCTAGCTAACTGGCTTGCGCTCCAGCTGTAGACCATGCTCGCTAGGTGGTTTGGTACTTGGTGGGGCCTACTCTTAGTCATTTATTAACTTTTAAAATATTTAATTTAGAAAATATGGACCCATTTCAAACTTTTCTTTCCATAGTGCATAGCATAAAGTAAGAGCCGTGTGTAGGAGGAACAGATAACACAAACGATAGAAGGGTAATAGTAAGCAGTTTAGTATACATGATTGTCAGGCAACATCTGGGGGTCCATCAAGTCACAAGTAGTCATACATAATACAATAATTAATACACATTTATTTGGTTCAACAAGTACATAACATGTTCTTCAAACTATCCGAACTAAACTGCACCCTTCTTAATTAGTCTCGTGCCTTGCTGCGCCTTAAGTGGGTCATTCACCGCTCCTCCTGAGACTCATCAGCATTCGCGTAGTAGGAGTCGTCCTCGTTCCCTAGAGCCATAAACGAGTGGGGGTGAGAACAATATCATATAATGCAAACGATAGAGCTTCAGGCTTAGCGAATTTTAGTCAAATGTAACAATCAGACAAGCAAACAAACATACAATACATCTCATATATTCACAATAATTTACATAAGTTATATAATATTCAGTACACATATATTAAGTCATTCCGACTACAACATTTAACTATAAAAGCTTTAGGGCTAACTAGAACATCACTTATTTAGCCGACACAAAACTTCTTCAAGATTAACCTCCTTAAGTATGATTGCTCCATGTTACGGTCCTTCACTACTCCTTCCTCTGTCAGACATCAGTCCCTGGAGTCATAACGAATAGGGGTGAGAACGTCGCGTTCTCAGTGGAAAACTTTTGATATCGGGGATTCCTTATTACTTCGGTTATGATCCAGGCTGCTCAGGGGATCTCTATGTGTTACAGTATATACTAAAATCGCTACTTATTATTTTCCATGCTAGGCCTGAGCAGCTTTAGTAATTACTAGGTGACGAGTCCATCTAATCTTTGCTCTAGTTATTAGGGGAACATCTTTGTATCGTCATCTCGTTTCTTATGATCTTATAAAGGTCGTCTTGTGAAACCTTTGTCATTTGACGTTTCCTCATCACCTAGATATATAATCATCATATACATCACATATAACATGCATCATCGTTGTGTCTTTTTTATTGTTATAGGTCCTTCTCCTTTGTAGCTGTGGTCGTTCATCTACAACCTACTTCTGTTTCAGTATCGTTGATGACCAGGCAGCACTATCACTTGAGTGGTTGCTAACCACAAGTGCACAATGGCACAATACATCAACCAACGATAGGGAATAACCATCCGACTTGGGGATGGCGAGGGGCTTGCCCTATCGACGCGACCAGGAGTTGGACTCGTTCTCGTTCTTTCTCTCTGGCATGCCTTATCAACGCGACCAGGAGTGTAATTTCACTTTCTGGCCTGCCCTATCGACGTGACCAGAAGTGTATTTGTTAGGACTTTGCGACGTCACGCCCCTTAAGTATTCATCTTCTCTTCCTTTCTTTTTAACTTCAACATAAAGTCAGGTCTAAGCCTGCATTCACATCATTAACCAATCCATCTTGCGGGACTGACGAGGGGCTTTTCTGTTGGACGTGCCAAGAGAGGGAATTTCCCAATTCATATAACTAAGTTCATCATTAAGGTGTTCCGGGCTACTTGTGGCCGACACCTTCATATAATCTTCACTTATTCCCTATGTTCACTTAGGCCCTTGTCATAGTTAGGTGATCATTCTTCTAGTTATCTAAGGTTGACATAACATTCTAATGACAACCCGTTCTTCATGATGCATCAATAATAACATATAACATTCGCATAGTTAATCACATATATCTTTTATACCTAACTGATAGTGCCATAGTGCTTGTTGGGATCTTTGTACACTTACGGTTTTCTTCAGTAGCTCAGCGGTCCTTGAGGTTCGCTCAGTGGCTAGGGCTTCTAGGCCGCTCAGCGGTTTCTCAATGTCGCTCAGCAGGGCACTAAAACACGCAGGCCGCTCAGCAAGATTTTTCAGTTGCTTAGCGGACTAACAAGAATTTCATGCCCTAGCTTGTCATCTTAAACATGCTCCTTGATTCTTTCAAACCCTAACCTTTCCCTCAACATTTTCCATCAAAAATTTAACCTTTCATCTTTTAAAAACCTTTCCAAAATCATTGTTTTACCATCAAAACCCTAAGCATAGATAAGCATACTTATATCCTAGTCAATTCACAAATATGCACCAACAGTTTCCGGACAATTGTCCATAATTTCATCATCACAATCCTAGCATAAACTACACATAAATCATCATAACAAGCCACATAGACAATGGAAAATCAGTTTACCCACTTGTTGAAACGACTCTAAATGATACGCGGTAACGGGCGCAGAAACCCTAAAGTGCTTGAGTGCTTCGAGCTTCGAGCTTCCGTGTACCTTGTTATTGAACGAGTCCTAGAGTATGTGTATAAGGGTTTTTACTTAGGGAAATAAAGAAAATATAAAGGGACAAGGTTATGGAAAATTCCTGGTTAGGTTTGTGTAATGAGTTTCTGTGTTTGTATTTCAGCAGAGTAACGGTTGAGCATGTCAACAGAACATGTTTATGCAAGATCTTGTATATGACAATGGCAAGAGCCATCGGAGGCTTTATGTAGGACTTGTGGACAATGGGCTTCTTCAAATTCTCCATTGAAAATTTATGAAAAGTGAATTGTTTTATGACATCATCCATGACATCATGTGATGAGTCACTTACATGACTCATCTTATGTCATGATTTCATTTGACTATTTGACTAGCAAGGTGGCCAAATTTTTGGCCGTGTATTCTCTTGTGTGGCCGTGTATGGCCATTAAATTTTTACTCAATTCAGCTCGTGTTCAGTCGTTAGTGCTTCGTGTACTTCTTGTACGGATGTCCTAAAAATATTATGATCACACCCTTGTGATCTACTAATTTTTCTTATGAGGAATTTAACTCAATCCAAGGTATTCATAAATTTATTTCATAAAGGTGTTTTTTACGGATACCTTTGATACACAATTAAATTCCAGCGACGAAAGGTGAAACATCATAGCTAGCTGCTTACGTGTACATCGCAAACAATGCTCACTAGGTTGTTTTATGCTTTGGTTGCGGTTACTTTTAGCCCCTACTTTTAAGGTTCTCAATTATCTCATACTAGAAAATATGGACCATTTCGAAACTTTTTTGTCATATGTATATGATATAAAATATGAGCCGTGCGTCAGATAGAATTTATAGAGCAAACGTTAAAGCTTTATACTTAACGGATAATTATTCTAACATAACAACATCAAATAATAAGCATACAAGTGGTCCATAACATATATTCACAATCATTTACATAGGTAGTATCATTGTTAATACATACATGTACTCTCTCACAGTCGTGTAAAACATAAACCATACTAACTAAGGGCTGATTGTAACATCTTTAGTCAAGCCCCTGCTATCCTATTCCTCAGTTCATCTTCTTCAAGTCTGTTTCTCCACGTACTACGCTGACGTCCTGGTCGTGCTTGTGAGAACTCTACGTTCTCAGTGGGAAACCTTAGTCATCACTGATCATTTTATTCTCAATTATGATTCCGCCGCTCAGGGGTCTCTAAGTGTCATCATTATACTAAATCCCTACTTCTTATTATCCGTTCTAGTCCTGAGCAGCCTTATGTAGATTACTAGGTCATCAGGGTGTGTAATCTTTCCTTTACCTATCGTTGGTGAAACACCCCTACTAGCTATTTATGCTATAGTCGTAAATACGCTACGCAGAGTTGTTTTTTGCTCTGGTCGGGATTACTCATAGTCCCTATACTTTGAAATTACTTTGTTTATGAAACTATGTACCAATTTGAAACATCGTACTAGCATACTTAGTTAGAGGTAATTTATGAGCCGCGCTTGAACGAACATATATAACAAGCGATAAAACGACATAGCATAATCATAACTCTATGGGGCGTGTATTATCAAAAGCAGAACATAATAAGCAAGGCACTTAGCTGATCCCATGAAATACAAATCAAGTTAGTACTATACATAATACAATTAGTTTCATATTTACATTCAACTTAATACAAGAAAAGGGATTGTACGCCTCGCCGCTAGTCGTCCTCGAGATCTTCATCAGGGTCTTCCTCTTCTTCTTCTGACTCGGTCTCTATAGGGTCCTCATCATCCGAATCATCGCTAGTGGACGCTGGCAAGGCCAGAACTAGGGAATCTTCGTCCTTTTCGTCCTCTAGGGAAAACTCGGGGATCGAGGGCAGGTCTCTATAGGCCGTGGAGGGTCTGACCTCGGCGTCGTGAGTATGCGGGGCTAAGCGTCATTTAAAGAACGGGTTTACCCTCTTTCTGGGTCCGGTACGGTAGCAAGACGGTCGTGGGGAGGCAGAGAGTTTGGGTCCACCTCGACGTCCTTCTCGTACGGCGGAGACTCCTCTGCATCTTCGTCCAATACGATCGGAGTAGCTAGTGTGGATCCCAATGCTCGTGCAAACCCTGACATCTGGCATCACAAGTGAGCGGGGTGAGAACCATGCGTTCTCAATGGGCTTCTAGAGGGTTTCTATTTTCTTTTAGCTCGGTTGTGATCCCGGCCGCTCAGGAGATCTCTAAGTGTCATGCAACTCTACATTTCCTAGTTCATTTTTAGTCTTGCAATCCTGAACGGCTTTATCTAAGTTACTAAGTGATGGGAATATCTAATCTTTACTCTAGGGAATTAGGGTTACCTATCGAGCTTCTTATTATTCATCATACTGGACTTAGGGATTACTTCCGAGCAGTTAGTCCAGGCCCTCTTACCGTACATACCTCTCCATACATACATATATACATACATATTCACATGTAGACATTCATTCACAATCCATGCATGAGGGGCTGAGGGTTCTCTTACGCGCCCTATGGTTGTGTCCTCTTTCGTTCCTTTACTTGTTCGTCCTTTCTCCCTCGCAGTCCGTGGGACCGTCGTCCCCATTCGGCTGCGACCCACATACTATTACCGTCTCATCAACGACCAGGCAGTGCTCCTTTCTAGAGTGGTAGCTAACCACAAATGCCCGCAGGCTCTTTTTCATCGACCGATGATCCGAAGGTAACCACCCAGCGTGCTAGATGGTGAGGGGTCCACCCTATGGTGCTGCCAGGAGTGGAATCGTGCCTTGCTTATCTTTTTCTGTTCTTAACTTGAGCTCTTGCACACCCCTTACCGGCAGCCTTAACTTTCTTTGCACGCCCCTTACTAGCAGCCTTAACTTTCTTTTCTTTCTTTCATGACTTTCGGGTGGAAACCCGCGCTCAGGCCTATGCTTGCGTTTTTTAACTTTAGACTAGTTTACCTTGCAAAACTGGCGGGGGCTTGTCAGGTGTGACTTGCCAAGAGAGGGGAATCCCTATTACATAACTACTTACTTATCCTTGAGGTACACTAAACCCTGGTTGGCCGGAACCTTCTTAAGAAACATTCTCATTTTCCTACGTTCAATTATGATCTTCATTTACGTTAAGCGTTACATTTCTAGTGATCTATGGTTACCCTACGGTCCTAGTGGCAACCGAGTCCTCATGATGCATGCTAACATATATCTATAACTCATACATAAATGGCACACTCATTCACATAAAGGAAGCATACAGGTTTGAGCCTGGAGCCTGGGTTATCCGAATGACATTCTTCAGTTCATTCGAATGGCACTAGGTTCTGGCTCGTGGGTGGTGCAAAGAATGGTCATTCGAATGCCCCATGGAAGGTCATTCGAATGATTCTGGCCTTTTCTCTTTAAACTTCACAGGTAGGTTGTCATTCGAATACCCAAGGCCAGGGCATTTGAATGACTGGCCTCTGTTGCTTTCAAAATCACAAATCCTCATGACTCATTCGAATGACCCTAAGGTAGTCATTCGAATAACCCGTGGTTTTCACACTTATTTTCTGAAATATTTGTGGTTCATTCGAATGATCCTTTAGGATCATTCGAATGACTACAGACCTGATACAGGTCCTGGTGGGTTTTTCTCGCTTCCCATCCTTGCACTACCCCATTTTCTTCCCCCAAAACACACATAAAACTTAGATACATCACCTTAAGGTGATTTAGAGCTAGCTTTACCCCACCTTCAAGGATGGCTTGATGTTGGTGGAGAAATGCTTGAGAGTATGATGAGGAAGATGAGGATGATGGTGATGCTGTTGATGGTGGCCTATGGGGGATGGAAAAAAGGCCTTTCACGCAGAGCATGGGTGGTGGGCTGCTATGGAGGCTTGGCTTCCTTTGGTCTTTCTTTGGAAAGAAAAGAAAGAAGAGGATGATGAGAAGTGAGACTTGGGGGCTGCCAAGGGGCTCGGGACTGAGGGAAAATTATTGAAGTTTGGAGAGAGGGTGGAGTGTGAAAATAGGGGAGGAGGTATGGTGATGTGAGAATTGTGCAGGGGGTGGTTGGTGGGAGAGGACCACCACGGATTTTCATGGCTGATCGAGGGGATTTTTCCCAAAATTCATCCGTGTGGGATCGCTCGCAGTCTCGGTGCGTCGCGTACGGTTGCTCGAAAAATATTTTGGATGCGCCGCCATGGTCTACTAATTTTGTTGATTAGTAGTTCAAGTCTGGTTGAGGCATTCGGGGATCTATTTTCTCGTCAGAAAATTCTAGGGGCACTGTCGGTATCTGAAAAATTTCTTGATGGACCCAAAATGGTTCAAAGGCTGGGGGAACAGTCCACAGGGTCTGAAGCCCCATCTTGGCCTAGGTCTTGTAGGTCTCATGTAGCGCTTTCAGCCTCCTTGCGCCTTTATCTGTTACTTGGCTGTAGAAATTATTTATTCCAACTAATTATCCATGGGAGAAAATCTAGGATGTTACAGTTGGCAACTTAGTGTTCTCTATACTCCTACGCTATCCTCGTATATCGTGTGACCTACCTAGAGGCCGCCTCATGAAACCGTGGTTTCTCGACGTTGCCTTTACATATACCTATCTAACACATATAGTATCTGCGTACTTTAAGTATATATTGAAACACCTTAGCTAACTGCCTACGCTTAAGTCATACGCAAAGCTCACTAGGTTGTTTACTACCTGGTGGGAATACTTATAGTCCAATATTACTTTTAGAAAATAGTCGTTTAGGAAAATAGGGACCGATTTTGAACTTTTCCATTATATCAATTATTGCATAAAATAGGAGCCATACTTCAGAAAGAACAATTATAACAAGCGGTAAAGCCCTTAGGCTTAGCGAATAACCGTCGAGTAATAGCAAAGCAGGAAATATACATCCATTTGGTCCAACACAAACAATCATATAGTTATTACAATAAATAATGTACAATCCACATGTCTATCTATACATAATACATATCATCAAAATACAAGGGCTACTGTAACACTGCTTAGTCTGCCCCTAACAAAATACTAGCTCTGGCTGGCTCTGGTGTCCCTGGCTGGTCCTGACCGCCTCATCACTCCTCGCCGGGTCGGGCCGCATCCTCGTAGTACGACTCGTCATATGTCCCTAGAGTCATAAGGTAGTGGGGTGAGAACGATAGGTTCTCAGTGGAAACTGTAGCTCTGAGATCTCGTGGTTCATGTAGTTATACTCCAGGCCGTTCAGGTGTTTCTAAGTGAACATGCATACTAACATCCTTATTGATTATTATCTGTCCTAAAGTCCTGAACAACTTTATCTACATTACTAAGTGATAGGGGAACTAATCTTTCTTACTAAGTTCTCGTGCTTGCTACTTTCCTTCGCATACATACATAGCCGTCTCGAGTGTTCTCTTGACGGTACTTACATCATATTTGCTTATCTTCTTACTTATTCATACTTCCATACATACTTTCTTACATACATTACATACATACATTCATGCATACATTACATACTATAATTCTTTCTTTTTTTCTTTCATACTTTACTCTTTCTTTACTTTCCTCTTTCTTGAGCCCTTCCACTCTTGTAGACGTGGCCTACGACTACAACCTACTTGCGTTCCCTATCGTTGACGACCCAGCAGCGCTCTAATCAGTATGGTAGCTAACTACGTAAAGCTATAGGAGGAATGCATCGATTAATGATATGAACAACCACCCAACTGCTGGATGGTGAGGGGCCGACCTTGGCGACATGACCGAGCGTGGTACTCGATATCCCCATCATAGTATGTCCTCTGTTGACAATACTTGACGAGATGCCCGCACACCCCCAGGCCGACCCTCTTTTGACCTACCTGCAGTGGGCTTCCACCTTCCACGTGCCCTCTCTTGACACCTTGGAAGTGGGCTGGTATTGTACCCCCAACTTAGCATGCCTTTTGTTGACATTGCTAGGTGTGGTAACCACACACCTCCAGGTATGCCCTTGCGACACCACCTGTGGCGGGCTTCCACCTTCAGTATGCCCTTGCGAATCTACTGAAGTGGGATTGTTATTTGGACCTTTGTGACGTCACATCTTGTACCTGTTCTCATAGCATTTCATCATAGGCATCATCTTTTCTTTCTCACAACATTTCTTTTCTTTTCTTTTCTTTCTTTTCTCATAGCATGGCATGACTTGTTCCCTAAGGTTCATTTCCATTATAATCTTTACTCATTACTTGATTAACCTCTAATCCTCTAAAAGTACCTTAACATGATGCATGGCATGCTAACATATTACCTCAAATTATAATGCATGGAATCCTACCTATTACATCGCATAGTTCATACACTTCAGTCCTAGACATCATTTAAATCATAATTGGTTGGATTATGTGCATCAAGAAAGCTTCCGTGAGACGTTCAAGTCTTAGGCCGCTCAGCGGAACCTCTTGTTCACTCAGCGGTCTGAGCTCAGTTCGCTCAGCGGTCTGAGCACAGTTTGCTCAGCGATCAGAGCCGCCTCGCCAGTTTCCAAAAATATCCTTTCATCCTTATCCTCAGTGACCTTCAGGCAGCTCAGTGGGTCCTCTGGCCGCTCAGTGCCCTGGAGTTCACATTTCAAAAATTGTTTTCTGCTGCACTTCGCTCAGCGGCATCTGAGGCCGCTCGGCGGTACTTGGGCGAACCTGAAATAGATTTCTTTGTTTTCTTTCCTTTCTCTTCCTCTTTTCTCATGGACACTCCTTGAGGTTTTCACATATATTCCAACCATCAAAATCCTATCTAGTCCAGGTCACAAGACCCTTCGGAATCATCTTCTTATCATCCTAGCATGAGTTCTACTATCCATAACATACATAGTACAAAGCATACACACACACACACACACATAAGCAAACACAACCACCAAGGAGGTGAGTAAGCTAGAGTTACCCACTTCTTGGGGGCTGTCCGGTGGTGAGGAAGAGGTGGAAAAGTCGTCCTCCAAGCTTTGGGCGCGGTCCAAGCTTTCTGGCCGAGTTTCTGCAGAGTACTCGCGGAGCACACGGGCAGAGTTTTGGCTAGGTGAGGAATTTCTAAGAATTTTTCGGATTATGGGGTGGCTATTTATAGCCAAAACCCTGCCCCTTAAAATTACCTTTTTGCCCCTATTCATATTTATAATTTAACCATTTTCATTTTCTTAAAAAATTAATTAATTTAAAAGATAATAGATATGTCACATCAATGAATAGTGTTTGAATTTTAAATTCTTTTCCTTGGAATCAGATTAGGTCACGTGGGACTACAATTAATTTAAGGCATTTGTGAATTTTTCTCCGGAGGAGTATTTTTCGCAGATACCTTTAACACGTCATCGAGCCCCGGTGACCGCAGACTGCTGTTCTACTCGCGGTTTCGTTACTTGCCGACCTTCCCAATGGGGTCGTGGGACTATTCCAAGGTGTCTGAAACTTTTTCCTGGTACCGGTTGGGTTTCCCGAGACCTGGGGCTCTCTACTCAATTTTATAGGCTAAACGAAGTTGTTCTAGTGTCTGCGGAATCGTCCGAAACTAAACATGACTCCGTTTAACGGTCAGTTTAATCTCATCATCCAATTCTGAGGGTCAATAGGAATCATTTGAGTGTCATCAAAATTCGTCAAAACCAAACAGAATAAATCCTACGAACTTCCATACATTTACTCATACCAAGGGTTCTATGAGCAATTAAGCGGGGAAATTCTTACTAAGAAAAGGGTGGGATGTTACATATATCACCTATACATGTAGCCCATACACATATCAGCATGTTCACGTATCAGATAGATGTAACATCCCGATTTTTTCCCTTATGAAAATTTCGCGTAAATCCCCAATTTGCCTAATTAAAAGCATAAACAGAATGATTATTTGGAATGGGAAAATTATTTAGAAAATTTATTGCTTCCAAACGTTGGTCCAATAATTGTTTTGTGATCCTGCGGAGTGCCGCGAGGTTCGTACCAAGTTTCGCCGAAAACCAGAATTCCTGTAGGCACCTAAGGTATGTGTGAAAATTACCCTCCGGGCAATAAATTCACAAATATCTTAATGTGACATACCTTACTGACCAGGAAAATTCGTAGATAACGGATGTGTTCGAAATATTTTTAAGATATCTGTACAAGGGCGAATTATGACCAAACGTGATCAAACATGATCAAAATTATACTAGGCCGCTAGATATTTGGTTTAAACTTATCCTGCCACGGCATGGACAATTTTTGTCCACATATATATATATAGTATATAATAAATATAACTTAGAAGTAATATAATATAATATAATATAATATAATATAATAATAATAATAATTAAATATATATATATATACACGTTCCTCCCGGGACGTACATCCCTTGACGAAAGAAGCAAAACATATATTATATAATAAAATATATTATATATAATATAATAATAATAAATTAAGAAAATATCAAGCACAGTGGCCATACGGCCACTGCGTTAATTTTCTATAAATAGGGGGCCTTCGAAGGCCATCCTAGTACCCCCAAAACTCATAAAGTTATGCTGCTAAATGTATTTATGCTCCGCACGTGCGCTCTCCGGTTATGCCGCCGTACTCAGGAAAAATAGCAGGATCGCACTAATGTTCGTGGGAGCATTTTCTCACAACTCTCACTATCTCCAAACGCGCTTTGGAAGTGGGTAACTCTAAGTCCACTATCTTTGTGGTTATTTATATGACTGTGTATATGTATCTATGTGTATTTACTTAGGAAAATACTTGGTAGAAACGATAGGAAATAAGTTGTGGAAAGTGATTCTTGATGATTTTGATGTTTGGGAACCATAACTATACCGGTTGGATCACTGAAAAATGAGAAAAGAGTTACCGTGAAAACCCCTGCGAGAAAATGCTCTCGGGAGCGAATTTTGAACTAGTTCAATCGATTGAATTCCCATGGCAATCGATTGAAAGATTTTTGGATTTTTATCGATTGAATGAAGATTTCAATCGAATGAAAGTCTGAAAAGGATTTCAATCGATTGAATGAGGATTTCAATCCAATGAAAACCTGAGAAGGATTTCAATCGAATGAAGGAAGCTTTCAATCGAATGAAAGAAGTCTCAGGAATTCATCCGAATGCCCAAACCCTAATAATTTGAATGCTTCCTGAAGAACTTGAGTTTTAGCTATTCCATGGGATCCAACAAGTGCGGTTATGCACACCCTTGTACCGAAAAGCATGCATCATGAGGAACTGGTCGTCGTATGACCTAGGACGACTGTAGATAACTAGAAGTCCTCACGTAAAGTCCAACAAGATCATAATTGAACCCTAGGGAACGAAGACGAGTTAGGAAGGTTCCAACCCCAGTTGGTCCGGAAAACCTTAGTTAAAGGGTATAGTTATATGACTAGGATGTTTCCCCATTTCTCTTGGCACGTGTTACAGACACGCCCCTCACCAATTCAGCAAGCTGGATTGGTTAAGACCAACGCAGGCAGAGGCCTGATAGCAATAGCAACAGGCCAAGGCCCGAGATTGAGAAGCTAGGCCAAGGCTTTATTATGATGAGAACAGGCCAAGGCCTGAAGAAAGAAAGGAAAAAAAGGGCCCCAGTTAAAAACATAATGAAGAAAATCGCGGTCAAGTCCAAAGGCTGACCAGGTCGAGTCCAAGTGTCGACCCACGTGTCCAAACCTGATTGAATCCAAGGTCCGATCCCTCGCCATTTCTGTAAGGGGGTGGTTGTACCTATCGCATTCGATGTCTTCCTCCTATGAGCTTTATGTGGCTAGCTACCACACCAGTTAAGAGCGTTGCTGGGTCGACACGATAGGGAAAGCAAAGAGGTTATAGCCAAGGCCACAGTTACAAAGGTGAAAGGACTAAGAAGGACGCAACTACAGGGCGCTTTAGAGAATTCCAGATCCCCAACATGCATGAGATAGATATGCATATGAATGAATGATTGTATGTTTGTGCCTATGTATGTTGAAACACCCCTAGCTAACTGTTTACCCGTACGTAGTAAACAATGCTCACTAGGTTGTTTTCTGCTTTGGTGGGGTTACTTTTAGCCCCTACTTTAAACTTGGAAAATATTTCTTACTTGAAATTATGGACCATTTTGAAAATCATATTGTTACTGTATCGGTTTGTAAACTAGGAGCCGTGTGTGATCAAGGAAACATACACATACAAACGCTAACATATCTGGCAGTTAAGATGGTGATAAGCTGGAGGAGTATAAATATACATATAAACACAATCAAGGTCCAACATATAATTACACATTGCTTATTAATAATTAATTACACAAACAATTAACAAGAGTCATAAATCATAGTACAAAATATATATCCACCTATTGCTGACGTCTTCACTTGGCTGCGGCCGGGAACTGTCCCGCTGTGGGCGCTCGTCGATCCCTTCGCTTTGCATACCTGGACCCATAACCGAGTGGGGGTGAGAACGCTTCTTTCTCAGTGGGAGTCTCTTCGCGTTATCTATCGTTCATTACTCCGTTATCTTCCAGGCCACCCAGGAGATCTCTAGGTGTCATACATACTAAAATCCTACTGATTATTATCTTTGTCTACGTCCTAAATGGCTTTATCTACATTACTAGGTGATTGAATAACTAATCTTGTCATTATTTAGGTTTCGTGCTCATTAACATTCCGTTACTGCTAAAGACATAATAGTCGTCTCGGGACGCTCCCTTGACGATACATAATGCATAACATATATAAATACATACATACATACTAATGCATCACCATATCTATACTCATACTTGCATACATACATACATTCATGCCTTTGCTCATACATATAAATACATAGTGCATGGGGAAACTCTGGGGATCTCTTATGCATACCGGCTTACCCGGGTTAGTGTCCTTCTTAGTCCTTTCACCCATGTAACCGTGGCATTCGGTTACAACCTCTTTCTATTCCCTATCATGATGACCCGGCAGCGCTTGAACCGGAGTGGTAGCTAACCACGTTAAGCTTATACGAGGAATTCATCATCATGATAAGTACCACCACCCCCTTTACCGGGATGGCGAGGGACCGGCCCTTTGGCGCGATCAGGCGTGGACTCGGTTCTCTTTACTTTAATCTTAGTTCTTTGTTTTGGGGTCCCCCGTTTCTTTATTACAGGACTGTTCCTGTTTTCTTTCTTTCAGGCCTTTGCCTGTTCTCTTTCTTTTAGGCCTTTGCCTGTTCTCTTTCTTTCATATTCAGGTCTCACTACCTGCGTTGCTCATAACCAATTCATCTTGCTGAATTGGCGAGGGGCATGTCTGTAAGACTTTGCCAAGAGAATAGGGGTTTCCTAATCATATAACTAGACTCCTTGACTACGGTCTACCGTGCCAACTGGGGTCGGGACCTTCCTAACTTTCTTTATTTCCTAGGGTTCCATTATGATATTAAACTTTTAAGGTGAACCTCTAATTATCTAAGGTCGTCCTAACTCCTACGACGGCCTTTCCTCATGATGCATGCTCAAATTACGCAAAGACATACATAACTATGCATGTTGGATTCCATAAAGCCTTTAAAATCATAAGCTTTCAGTGAGCATTCGAATGCTTAAGGTCTCAGGATTCGATTGAATTCCTCCGCGGTCTTTCATTCGATTGAAATCCAGAATCTTCTTTCATTCGAATCCGTGGGAATTCAATCGAATGCTACAGTAAAAAAATTGGCCCAGAGTGCAAATTCTCCAGGATTTGCCCTGCGAAACATTTTTCGCTTCTACAGTAATCCAATCCATACAGTTATGGTTTCCAAACCTCAAAATCATCCAAATCTAGCTTCCCTAACTTATTTCCTATAGTTTTTGTAAAATAGTTTTTCCAATCACATACACAGAAATGCTTTTAAACAATCATTAAACAAACCACATAGACAGTGGGCTTAGAGTTACCCACCTCGAAACGGGTTTCTGAACCGGTAGAAATGAAGAGAAAAATATCCTCTTCGCGTGGGTGTGCTCATCCTATTTTTTTCGGAGTCTGGTAGCGCTTCCGCGATGTGCACGATGTTGAACAAAAGAAAGAAAAGAACAAACAACTTAATGAAGCAACGTGCTTCTGAAGGAAAAGGAAGCACTAATTGCTTCAGGGCCTTGCCTTTTATAGGCAATTCAAAGACAAGCACTGTGCTTGATCTTTTATTTGTTTAATATTATATTATTATTACTTTAATATATTATAATATATATTTGATTACATACCTTTGCTTTGTTTCTTTTGGCTATTGGATGTACGTCCTAGGGGTTTGTATGCATTTCTTATTATTATCACTTTGTCCCAGGGGGATGCATCCATAAATATCTATCTTATTACTATTATCTTTATTATTATATTATATATACATTTTATTATATGTTTTGCTTCTTCCGTTCCCAGGGATGGAAACGTGTGTGTATATATATATATATATATATTTAATTATTATTATTATATTATATTCTATTTACATAATCTAT
>QANU01073093.1:0-31755 GCA_003254905.1 Nissolia schottii | reverse complement strand
TAATAGTTACATGGATACAAGCAAACTACAATAGTAATCAAAATCCCAACAAAAAGAGGGTTAGGAACCCATCTTACAAGAGAATCTCGGAGGCAAGGTTTAGGCACTTACCATGACACGTACTCACGCCGTCATGGCCATGGCTTCGCCAAGCTTCCTTGATCTCCGGCTCCTTCACAAGCCTCGTCTTTGTTCCTAACCTAACCTAAACTAAACTAAGCTTTAAAAGTACAACAAAATGTGTAAAGAATGGTGTTTGGAGGGGGAAGAAGAGATGGATTCGGAGTGGGCACGGCCTCCTCTATTTATAGGCAGATTTTGGGTTCCATCGCTCAGCGGTTTTGGTTCCTTCGCTGAGCAATAAACACTTAATCGCTGGGCGGCGGCGCTTTATCGCTGAGCGATCGTACTGTCACGCGTCTTCATTAAATGCTCGGCAGCTTTTTGCAGAGCGGCGCTGACGTGGCACGCGGCTATTAGCTGGCTCCAGCTGGCTCAATGATGGCACCGGTGCAAGTGGCTTGCCGACCCAAGATCGCTGAGCGATAACCTCATGTCCGCTGAGCGATATTGTTCAAAGCGCTGAGCGATGCACGTCATTCGCTGAGCGACACTTTCGTCCAGAATCTTCTCTTTTACGCTCTTTTCCAATTCTGCCCTTTTCTTCCATTCTTCATGGGATTATTCCTCAATAAATTGCACTTGCATCCATCTACCAAAATATATTAGAAATCCTACAAAATACGGGGAATTCATTAGATAATTCGTTTAAAAACATAACAGATAAGTGCCATTTTGATAGGTCAAATTTGTATAAATCGGGCACTTATCAATTACACACTTAAACTTTGCCCATTTTCAAATTTTGTGAGGTGGTAATCGATTAACACGAATGGGTAATCGATTACACCAATGAAAAATGTCATATTTTTGAATTTCTTATGATGGTAATCGATTACACTAAGTGAGTAGTCGATTAACCATGCAGAAATTGTTTTGAAAGAGTTGCAAACCCTAAAAAAGTGTTGCTAAATGATTTTAGGGTTTTAAGAAAAGTGTTAGACTTATTAGAATGAAAACCTTATGAGCCAATAACCATGATATCAATAACAAGTGTTAACTATTAGACACTAAGGTAAAAACACTTGAACTTTCAGTATGTTGAACGGTTGAGCTTTGCAGTTCTTCGATCATGTCTTTGCCTTTTTCTTCATTTTGTTGATGTTTCTTGTTGTCAACAAAACCTAGCCATCAAGGTTAGAGAAAGAATCTTCTTTTTATTCTCCCCCCTTTTTGATGATGACAAAACCATCTCGAAAGATTAAGATCGTTGATGGTAGTGCTCCCCCTGTGTTTCGGATTATCTGGCCTGACTTGGTTTTTTTTTATATCTCCCCCTGTTTAAAATAGAACCTAGCAATACCAAACTATGTTATTCTCCCCCTTTTTGACATCATCAAAAAGAAGAAAAAGGACTACAAATAGATCATCCAAAACAGTGGTATAGGGAACAATGGTTTATATAAAAAATCATATGTTATCAAACAATTCAAGCAGCCATTCATATGTCAATCAATTCAAGCAATCATAGACAATAATCAGACATAGAATGTTTAGCAGATATCTATCTCATCTAAAATACCTAATTCTCTTCTAATTTTATAAAAAGGTTCTTTTGGCAAAGGTTTTGTTAAAATGTCAGCAAGCTGATCATGAGTTGCAACAAAATCTAGTTCAACTTCCTTTTTCAAAACATGATCTATGAGAAAGTGATGTCTAATGTCAATGTGTTTCGTTCGAGAATGCATCACAGGATTCTTGGTTAAATTGATAGCACTCGGTTGTCACACTTAATGGGAGCACAACCAAGGTCTAGACCGAAGTCTTTTAACTGTTGCTTGAGCCACAAGACTTGTGCACAGCAGCTTTCAGCAGCAATATATTCTGCCTCAGCGGTGCTTAAAGCAACATAAGCTTGTTTCTTGCAAGACCAAGAAACTAGAGCATTCCCTAAGATGTGACATGTACCACTGGTTCTTTTGTGTTCGATTTTACAACCCGCAAAGTCAGAATCAGAATAACTAATCAATCTGCAAATGCTTCCTTTAGGGAACCACAATCCAACATTGACAGTGCCTTTTAAATTTTTTAAAATTCGTTTTACAGCACTTATGTGAGATTCTTTTGGAGATGATTGAAAGCGAGCACATAAGCAAACACTGAACATAATATCAGGTCGACTAGCAGTTAAATATAACAGAGAGTCGATCATACCTCGATATTGTGTTACATCAATGGGCTTATGGGAGTCATCCTGATCCAGATAGGTGCTTGATCCCATTGGTGTTGCTATTTCTTACAATCTTCCATCTTGTATTTCTGCAATAGTTCTTTGCAGAACTTGGATTGGTTTATAAATGTTCCATTCTTGGTTTGCTTGATTTGCAGACCAAGAAAGAAATTCAATTTTCCCATCATGGACATCTTAAATTCTCCTTGCATTAGATTAGAAAATTCTTTGCACAAAACCTCATTAGTAGAACCAAATATAATATCATCAACATATATCTAAACTAATAAGGTATGACCTTCAGTTCTTTTAATAAAAAGAGTTGTATCAACTTTACCTTTTTCAATTCCCTTTTCACAAAGAAATTTTCTCAAACGATCGTACCAAGCTCTAGGAGCCTATTTGAGGCCATAAAGTGCCTTCTTAAGTTTATATACATGAGAAGGGTTTTTAAAATCTTCAAAACCAGGGGGTTGCCGAACATAAACCTCCTCTTGTATATAACTATTTAAGAATGCACTTTTGACATCCATTTTGAAACACCCTAGCTAATTGTTTACCCGTACGTAGTAAACAATGCTCACTAGGTTGTTTTCTGCTTTGGTTGGGTTACTTTTGGGCCCCTACTTTTAGCTTGGCAAATATTTCTTATTAAAAAATATGGACCGTTTCCAAAAACTTTTACCTTTCTTACAGAAACTAGGAGCCGTGCGTGTTCGAGAAAACATATCAAGATACAAGCGATAGAGTCCCAATGGACTTAAGCGATAGTTAACTACAGAATAACAGTACTGGAGGTCTTACTTGAGAAGTAGATAAACATAAAAGTATTCGGTCCATAGCACAATTACACATTCAAATAATAATACATAATCACATCATCAAGTATACAAGTCATAATACATATAATTTGCATAGGTTCTAAGGGAACATCTAATCCCTTGAGCTCATCCAAAACATATAAGTTACTGTCCGCTGCTTCGTCAGAATCCTCTGACGTCCACAACTCCGCTTGTCTACCAATACCTACTCCGTCTCGGCGTACACGACATGCTACCTGGAGTCATAAGGCAGTGGGGGTGAGAACGGTAGGTTCTCAGTGAGAAATTATAGCTCTGAGATCTCGTGGTTCATTTAGTTATACTCCAGGCCGCTCAGGTGTTTCTAAGTGAACATGCATACTAACATCCCTACTGATTATTGTCTGGCCTAAAGTCCTGAACGGCTTTATCTACATTAAAATCATAACTGGTTGGATTATGTGCCTCAAGACAGTTTTCATGGGACGTTCAAGTCTCAGACCGCCCAGCGGGACCTCTCGTTCGCTCAGCGTCTGAGCCCTCAGTTCGCTCTGTGATCAGAGCCGTATCGCTCAGCGGGCTGAGGCCCGGTTTTCAAAAATATCTTTCCATCCTTATCCCAATGGCCTTCAGGCAGCTCAGCGGGTCTTCTGGCCGCTCAGGGCCCTGCCGTTCACGTGTTCAAAATATTTTCTGTTGTACTTCGCTCAGCGGCGTCCATGGCCGCTCAGCAGTACCTGGGCGAAACTGAAACCTGCACCTTTGTTTTTCCTTGCTTTCTTTCCCTCCTTTCTCATGGACACTTCTTGAGGTTTTCACACATATTCCAACCTTCATAAAACTAACTTGTCCAGGTCACAAGACCCTTCAGAATCATCTTCCTATCATCCTAGCATGAGTTCTAGCATACATGATCATACATAAACATAAGCAACCAAGCACCTAAACACATAACAACCACCAAAGAGGTGAGTAAGCTAGAGTTACCCACTTCTTGAGGGCTGATTCAGTGATGAGAAGGATGGGGGAGAGTCGTCCTCCAAGCCTTGAGCACAATCCAAGCTTCCGGCGGAGTTTCTGCTGTGTAACCGCGGAGCACACGGCAGAGTTTTGGCTAGGAGAGGAATTTTCTCTAAATTTTCTGGTTATAGGGTGGCTATTTATAGACAAAATCCTGCCCCTTAAAATTACCTTTTTGCCCCTATGCTTATTTACAATTTTTCCATTTCTATTTTCTTTAAAAATTAATTAATTTAAAAGATAATACAAGTGTCACATCAATGAATAGTATTTGAATTTTTAATTATTTTCCTAGAAATCTGATTTGATCACGTGGGCTGCCCATTCTTGACTTTCTCCCGGTTCCGTTTCGCTCGTGTTTAACCGCTCGCAGTGCTGGTGCGTCGCGCACGGTCGTCCGAAAAATATTCTGCTTATACCATCGCGATCCTCTAATTTCCCCCTACATGGGAATATTATTGCTTTAAGGCATTTGTGAATTTTTCTTCGGAGGAGTATTTTTCACAGATACCTTTGGCACGTCATTGAGCCCCGGTGACCGCAGACCGCTGTTCTACTCGCGGTTTTGTTACTTCCCGACCATCCTGTAACATCCCGATTTTTCCTTAGAGAAATAATTGTAAACATAATTATTAAATTAATTTTCTAATCATGATTTGAGAATTAAGATGGGAAATTATTACATAGAATATCCCTAGGAAATAACACGTGTCGCGATAGGAAGTTCGGCCAACAACCGAACGGCTGCTGTACGCCGATAGAATTTTTTGACGTACAAAAGATGTCTGTGAAAATACTCTTTCGGAGAAAAATTCACAAACGTCTTTAAATATTAATACCTTTAGGTAGGGGAGAATTAGAGGATCACGACGGTATAAACAGAATATTTTTCGGACGACCGTGCGCGACGCACCGATACTGCGAGTGATAAAACACGAGCGAATCGGAGCCGGGAGAAAATGAAATTTTGCAGCAGCTATGGGTGAGGGCTGCACGGCTGGAGAGGAGATTTTTGGACAAAAATTTATCCCCAAAATCATGCTTCCAAACTTACATCACCATTACTTGTCTTACACACTTAACCAAATCACATCATGAGCCATACCTATGCCCGTACCTCCCACTATTCATCACCTTTTTCTAAGTCCTAAAATTCAATTAAGTCCCTCACATTCAGCCCCTCAAAATCGAGAGCTCTCCCCAAAAACCCCAAGAGACATTTTCATTTCTCACATTCTCCATAACAACACACTAATTCACACCTCCAAGAACACCACAAAACCTCCAAGATACCAAGCACTTTTCCATCTCCTTCCATCTCCCACAAACCGAAACCACAGTCCTCAAGTCTCCTCATCTTAGTTCCATTTTCGTACAGCCACCACCAAGAGGAACAACTCATCATCCTCCTCATAGTGCAAGGTTTTCATCTTGGAGGAAGGTGACCTAAAGCTTTGGAGAAAATCAAGGCTTGTGGAGCTTCACTTCAAACTCCCCTCACCAACCTTCTTTGAGGTGGGTTGTCCAATCAACCCTGTCTATGGGATGTTTATTTGTATGTTTATGTGTGTATTTGTAGTAGGAAAAATTAGAAGTGCTATGAGGATAAATAATGTTGTTGCATGATGGATATATTCACGTTGTTTCATGTTGTTGTTCGGGTACTGTTGGAATATGTGGTGTGAACTTGGGATGAATGTAAGAGAATGAGAGAAAATAAGCCAAGAGGTAAGTGCCGAGTGTTCCGCGGAGAGGGACTGAGAGGAGTCTAGAGAGTTGAAGAGCAGGCGTCAGTAGGGGTGACCGAAGGGGTTCCACGGAGGAACCCTGGAGTGGCTGAGTAGTTCCCTGGAGAGTGCGCCGAGTGAACACCAGTAGTGGTGCTGGATGGGCTCCGCGTAGGATCCCTAGAGTTGCTGAGAGGAGCGGTGAGCGGGTCCCAGGGAGTGGTCCTGAGTGGATTTCCGCGGAGGTTACCCCGGAGTGTTGAGTGGTTTTTGAAGTGCCTGAATGGATACCAGAAGTAGTACTGAGAGGGTTCCGCGGAAGAACCTTGATATTGCCGAGTGGTTCCCTAAGTTTCCGAGTGGGCACCAGAAATGGTGTTGAGTGGGGTTCCGCGGAGGATCCCCAAAGTGTTGAGGAGGTTACATGGAGTTGCTGAGTGGTCACCAGAAATGGTGTTAAGTGGGTTCCGCGGAGGATCCCTGGAGAGTTGAGAGGGTTACGTGAAGAGTGTTGAGTGGCACCAGGAGTGGTGCTGAGTGGGTTCCGCGGAGGATCCCCGGAGTGATGAGTGGCTCCTTGGAGAGTAGATCGAGTGAGTACCAGTAGTTGTGACCGCGTGGGTTCCGCGGAGACACCCTAGAGCGGCTGAGCAGGTCCTTGAAGTTTCTGACTGGCGCCAGCAGCTGTGCCAAGTGGGTTCCGCGGAGATCCCTTGGAATGATTGAGTGATCCCATGGAGAGTTTGTTTAGTGGGTTCCGCGGAGGTTCCCTAAATATGCTGGTTGGTTTCCAAAAAGGGGTTCCGAGGTCCACATATATTCCAACAAGCACCTAGCAGTGGAATTGTATGTGATATGTTTATCGGTATTCCTGTAAGCCACCTAAGGGTGCCAAGAACAAGAACATGAGAGTATTGAGTTTTGCATGCATCATGAGGATAGATCACTAGAGGCTATGCTATGACCAAGGCTAATGAATGAAGATGATAATGAACGTAAGAACCAAAATAGTACAGAAAGATAAAAGTGCATACGATGATAATAATAATGGTTACGAATGAATGAGGCCCTCGTGCCTACATGGCTTCGCCCAAAGGAAGGTGGCCGATGCAAGCATATGATACCTGTTAATTAAAATGTTAAGTTCATGCATAGTGCACAAGAGCAGGCTCGAAGGGAACGCAGGCATTGTGTACGTCACCATGCTCGAAGGGAACGCATGGGGCTCGATCACGTCACCAGGCTCGAAGGGAACGTATGGGACACGATCACCTTGCATTCATACCTATGTGGTTAAGGCGTCGCTATGTCTCGACCATGTCACCATGCTCGAAGGGAACGCATGGGGCAAGGTCACCGGATATGCATATATGTGTAGTAGTGTCAAAACGGTCAAGGATAGTAAGCACGAGAACTTAGAAAGAAAGATTAATTCCCTGTCACCTAGTAACTAGATAAAGCCGCCCAGGAACTTAGGCAAGAAATAACTGGTAGGATGTCTAGATGCATGAACACTTAGAGATCTCCTGGACGGCCTGAGCATAATTGAGTAACCAGATCCCCCCTATGCCATAGTTAACCACTGAGAACCACCGTTCTCACCCCACTCACTTATGGCTTCAGGCGAGTTAGATGACGACTCTGCCGAAGAAGCGGCAGATCCTTCGCAGCAGATTTAGGACTGTTGATCCTGAGACAGGGGAGGAGGCGGAGCTGTGGACAGTGCTCGTAGTGAACTGTCCCCCACCTCTCCGAGTTACACCACCGGTTGCCCCAGAGCCAGAGACTTCCACGGACGGCGAGCCCGCTCCCTACGAGAAGGACGTGGAGGTCGATCCAGCCTCCGTTCGACTTTGATCACCAGAGGTACCTGTGCCCTCGTCACCTGAGGAGGACTACTCCATAGAGATCGTGGAGGAGGAGGACCCCAGCGAAGATGAGCCAGAGAGCTGACCCGCCCTGATTCTAGACCCTGTCATCAGATGACACTTTTTGCCAGTAGCACTAGCTTGATGTATATTTTGATATATGTTATTTTGTATTACGGGCTTAGGATATGTACAGCCCTTGTTGATGTACTAGTACAGTATTTATGATATGTATCTATGACTACTTGACATGTATGAAATTAATTGCTCGACCTACTTGGTACTGTTTACTTTATTGTTTATGTATGTACTTGTATGACAGACGACGCTCGCATTTATTTGTGATACGATTATATGGGACTCATGATAGTCCACACGCATGGCTCTAGTTTGACGCATAACAACAACATGTTTTAAAGAAAAAAAAATGGGTCCTTATTTTCAGTTGACTTAATTATTTTCCAAAGTAAAGTAGGGACTATTAGTATTCCCACACAGCAGATAACAACCTAGCAGACGCGGTTTATGACTTAAGCATAAACTGTTAACCTAGGGTGTTACACATCCCAATGGGGTCGTGGAGCTATTCTAAGGTGTCTGAAACTTTTCCCTGGTACCGGTTGGGTTTTCAGAGACTTGAGCTCTCTGCTCAATTCGACTGGCTAAACGGGACAAAACGGGCTGTTCTAGTGTCTGCAGAATTATCCGAAACCGAGCGGAACTCCGTTTTTCCGATAGTCTGGACTTACCATCAAATCCTAAGGTCCGTCAGGAATTATTTAAGTGTCATCGGAATTTTGTGAAACTAACTAGAAAATCTTCTACAGACACTTCTGTCCTAAGGATTCAGGTTTCTACCCTATTAACCCATATAAGGGCTTATATGGGTATTCCTCCTGTGAAATCCTTACTAAGGAAAAAGTGGGATGTTACACATTTGATATAATTAAAAGTTTAAAGAACATGCATATGCCAAAAGTAAACGTATAGCTTCTAACCTGGCCACCATGCATATGTTTCATCATAATCAATACCTTCCTCTTGATTGTATCCCTGAGCCACCAGTCTTGCTTTGTTACGAACAATGATTCCATTTTCATCAAGTTTGTTCCTGAACACCCATTTTGTACCAATGATTTGTTTATCTTTGGGTGTTGGGACAAGTTCCGATACTTCATTTCGTGTGAACTGATTAAGTTCTTCCTGCATGGCCAGAACCAGTGTTCGTCTTTAAGTGCATCAAGTACTTTGGATGGCTCGATTTGCGAAATAAATGCCATATGTAGGCAAGCATCATTGAGGTTTAATCTTGTGGTGACTCCTCTTGATATATCACTAATGATATTGTCAATTGGGTGATCTCTGTGCGTTCTCCATTCCTTGGGTAGATCGTCCTGAACTTGTTCTTCAAGATGAACTTGATCATTGACATCTTTGTCTTCTCCTTGGATTTGTTCATCATTTCTTGAAGTATTCCCTTCATTCTCATCATCATCAAGAGAAACAACTTTTTCCTCCTTGGAGGGGTTAGTTTCATCAAATGATACATGAATTGATTCTTTAATAGTATGGGTTCTTTTATTGAAGATACGATAAGCTTTGATAGAAAGGGAGTATCCAAGAAATATACCTTCATCAGCTTTTGCATCGAACTTACCAAGATTGTCTTTGTCGTTGTTCAGAACAAAACATTTTGCACCAAAGATATGAAGATGTGCAATATTAGCTTTTCTACCCTTGAACAACTCATATGGAGTTTTCTTTAGAAAAGGTCT
Source organism: Nissolia schottii (assembly GCA_003254905.1). Classification (NCBI taxonomy): domain Eukaryota; kingdom Viridiplantae; phylum Streptophyta; class Magnoliopsida; order Fabales; family Fabaceae; genus Nissolia; species Nissolia schottii. Next base: position 22,275 of record QANU01073093.1, on the reverse strand, counting down.
AATGAGAACTCTGTTAGAAACATAGCAAGCCGTGTTAACCACATCTGCCCAAAAGTATTTAGGCAGATTGGTTTCATTAAGCATGGTTCTTGCTAGTTCTTCAAGAGATCTATTTTTTCTTTCTACAACTCCATTTTGTTGTGGGGTTCTAGGAGCGGAGAAGTTATGAGAAATGCCACTTTCAATACAAAACTCTTCAAAATATGCATTTTCAAATTCACCACCATGATCACTTCTTATAGATTTACTTAGAGATTTTTCATTTTCTACAAGTTTGGCAAATCTTTTGAATGCATTGAAGGCATGGGTTTTGTGTGATAAAAACAAAGTCCATGTAAACCTTGAGTAATCATCCACAATTACAAGACCATAATAGTTTCCTCCAAAACTTTTGTTCCTTGAAGGACCAAACAAGTCCATGTGGAGTAATTGAAGAGGTCTAGTAGTTGAGACAACATTCTTAGGTTTAAAGGAGACTTTGGTTTGTTTAACTTTTTGACATGCATCACACAATCTATCTTTAGTAAACTTAATTTTTGGTAAACCAATGACAAGATCATGCTTAATAAGTTTGTTTAGGTGATCCATATGAATGTGTGCTAAGCGTTTGGGCCATAACCAACATTCATCATTATTTTTGACCATGAGACAAGTGTTTTTAGATGATATGTCTTCTAATGATATCATGAAAACCTTATTAATTTTATATCCTGAAAATTTCACTTCTTGGGTTTTCTTATCTTTTACTACACATATATCATCCTCAAATCCAACTACAAGGCCTTTGTCACATAATTGGCTAATGCTAAGTAAATTATGACCTAGACCCTCAACATATAATACATTGTCAATGGTAGTTTGAGGAGGCGTACCTATTCTTCCAATGTCAATGATTTTGCCTTCCTCGTTGTTTCCATACGTTACATAGCCTTTGTTTCTTGGGATTAGAAATGAAAAATTCATTTTGTCACCCGTCATATGTGAGGAACATCCACTGTCGAGATACCATAGGTCACTTGCTATCCTCATACATATCTGCAAAACAAGTTAAAAATGAGTATAAGGTACCTAATGTGCTTTGGGTCCTTGCTTGTTAGATCCTTTCATGATCCACTTATGTTGGCCACTAGGAACACTGTACCTTTTAATATAACATGCATTTGAAGTTTGTCCTTATAAGTAGCATAACTACATATGTATTTTCTTTTAGGGATCACATAATTACTTCTTGATACATACATATTTGATTTAGAAGCATAGTAGTTATTAGGCTTAAGATTTATCTTTGATGTAGGCTCATGGTAGTGGTTATTTCTTGTCATATGATCTTTATTATCAATATGAAATTTTGATCTAGATTGTGCTACATTTACATGCATGATTGGTTGTGGATTACTAGCTTTCACAAAAAGTGTTTTCTTAACATTATTTTGATTCTTTTGAGGTGTATAACCTAATCCACTTCTATCTTTTGTATCTCTTTGCATGCTCAAAATATCTTCTAATCCATATTTACCTTTTTCAAATTTGCATACCATTTGTTGTAAATTGTCTACTTTAGTTTCTAAAGAGATACACTTTTTACAAGCATCTTGATTATCTAACATGGATTTAATCAAGTTTAAATCTTCCTTTTTAGCATATATTTTGGAAAAATTCAAACATATTTCTTGTATGCATTCAAAGGCGATTTGTAAATCTTCATAGGAGAGTTTTTCAGTACTTACCTCTTCATTTTCATTGTCAGAATCATGAGTTGCCATCAAAGCAATTTGTGCTTCTTCATCTTCGGATTCTGATGAAGAACTGATGTCATTATCTTCCCAAGCCACGTATGCTTTCTTTCTCTTCTTTTGTTTGTTGTCCATTTTGTCTTTGAAATCGTTCTTCTTTCGTTGAACATTTGGACAATCGGACTTAATGTGTCCAGGCTTTCCACATTCGAAGCATGTGAAGAAGATGAATCGTTCTTCTTTGTGAATCTCTTATTTTGGCCAAATCGCATGCCCTTTTTCTTCAAAAACTTTCCAAGATTCTTGACTAAGAGATTCATTTTCACAATCATCTTCTTCTGAATCATCTTTATCAAAATCAATTTTTGCTTTTAAGGAAAATGACCTGTGTTTCTTCTCATGTTGTTCATGTTGATCTAGGCGATTCAATTCCAACTCACGCTCCTGTAATTTTCCAAATAGTGTTGCTAGAGTCATCTTGGATAGGCTCTTCTTTTCTGAGATCGCCGTCACCTTCGGTTGCCATATCCGAGTTAATGATCTTAGCACTTTTAGGTTCAAATCTGCACATGAATAACTTTTGCCAAGAGCAGACAAATGGTTAATCAGATGTGTAAAACGTTTTTGCATATCTAGAATCTTTTCTCCTGGTAGCATCCTAAATGTCTCATATTCTTGTGAGAGAGTGTTTAGTTTGGATCTTTTCACTTCATCGGTACCCTCATGAGTGGCTTCTAGAGTATCCCATATTTCTTTGGCTGATTTGTATGAAGAGACTCTAAAGATCTCATCCATACCTAGGGCAGAGGTTAGGTAATTCATGGCTTTTTAAGTCATACTGCACTTTCTTTTTCTCTTCATCATTCCATGTACTCATGGGTTTTGGTTCACTACCATTTTCATTTGTGAACATAGGCACAAAAGGACCTTCTTCTATTGTTTTCCAGACTTCTAGATCTTCTGCTTTTATGAAGATCATCATTTTGATTTTCCAGAAATCATAGTGATCATCATTAAAGCACGGAGGCCTATTTACATTCAACCCTTCACTCAATATTGGTCTTGAGGATGCCATCTATGGATCTTAGGAGTAATTTTCCTAAACTTGCATTCTGATGCCAAATGTAACTACAGATAGCAACCTAAGAGGGGGTGTATTAGGTTTCACTCGATTTTTATCAATTTTGATATTTTATGAAAGAGAATGAGTAAGAACCTTAATTCTTAGATGATGACCAATAACCAGCAATAATCAGAATGATTAAGATTGATGATGCAGCGAAAATGTAAATTGCTGAATGTAAAGAGTGTAAGGATAGAGAAAATTACACCAAAGATTTATCCTGGTTCACCTTCAACCACAGAAGGCTACGTTTAGTCCCCAGTTTTGATTCAGGGATTTTTCCACTACGTAAACTGTGTTGTGTACAACCTTACAACCGAGGCACTTACACAGACAACTTCAAGAGAACACAACTGTTCCCCTGGTTACACAATGCCCTCACCAAACACTACGGTGATAATTAGAAACACACCGAACTCTACGGTGTTTACAACCACAATTAACAAATTGAAGAAGAATTGTACAATGGCTTTTTACTCAATCCTAAACTCAGGGATGGATAATCCTGAATAGAGAGCACAAATGATATAACAGTTAAGGCTCAAGGCTTTTTGAGTTTTTGGATTGAAAAGAACTTTGAAAATGATCAGAACTTTGTAATTGATGATAAAAATTATGGAGTTCTGGAGATGTGCTTTGTTCTGCATGAGTTCCATCCTTATATAGGCAGAGGTGCCTGTTCATGAACCATTGCATGGCTTACAGATGCCAAACAACGTACTGTTTCATGAAAAAACACACCAGTTCGAGCATGTAATCGATTAACCAAGTGTGGCAATCAATTACACACTTAAACTTTGCCCATTTTCAAATTTTGTGAGGTGGAAATCGATTAACACGAATGGGTAATCGATTACACCAATGAAAAATTCATATTTTTGAATTTCTTATAATGGTAATTGATTACACTAAGTGAGTAATCGATTAACCATGCACAAATTGTTTTAAAAGAGTTACAAACCCTACAAAAATTTTGCTAAATGATTTTAGGGTTTTAGGAAAAGTTTTAGACTTGTTAGAATGAAAACCTTATGAGCCAATAACCATGATATCAATAACAAGTGCTAACTATTAGACACTAAGGTAAAAACACTTGAACCTTCAGTATGTTGAACGGTGAGCTTTACGGTTCTTCGATAGTGTCTTTATCTTTTTCTGCTTTTTGTTGATGGTTGTTGTCGTCATCAAAACCTAGCCATCAAGGTCAGAGACAGAATCTCCTTCGCACTCGAGGTCGCTGAGCTAACCTGAGCCAGGGAACAAATGTTTATGAAAACCCCCTTGGGTCACATAGTTCCAACAAGCATTGAGTTGACTGATGAATGTTGATATTCCTGATGTATGTGGAACACTGCATGTAATATGTGTATGATACAATGCATCATGAGGACAGGGTTGTCATCTAAGTGTTAGGACAACCTTAAACAACTAGAAGTTAATCACCTGATGCTTGAAGAGCATAATTGAACACTAGGGAATAAGAGTCATAGTGATATGATAGGATGTCCCTCTCTTTGCATGTCTACGGACAAGCCCCTCACCAGTCCCAAAAGGGTGGATTGGTCAATGATAATAAATGAAAAGAAAGAATGAAAGTAAGGAATGAAAGAAAAGAAAAGATGCATGTGCAAGGGTGACATCATGTAACAGCCTGACTTTTTCCCTTCACCAAAACTCCGCATAATAAATAATTAAGAATATATTAATAAGAAAAGATAAAATAAAAATAAAATAAAATTCAAGTATTAATTTTAATTCCTGTAATATTAGTTAAAAATAATAATTTTGCGATCTCGTGGTGTCCGGTGACGTTCGGGTCGATATTAGGTTATTCTTAGAATTTAACCATGACTCAACGGAGTCTGTAAAATACATTAATATGAAAATAAATTTGAGAATATCTCGACAAAGATTGAAATATTAATAAGAAAAATTAATAGGTCACAATGGTATATCCGAAATATTTTTAGGACTTCCGGACATAAATAGTTAATGAGCAAACACGACCAAAACCACACAGAGATAAGTAAAGCACATGGATGGCCAAAGGCCCAAAACCCCCACGGCACCCTCAAACCCGCGAAGACACACACACACAAAACACACTCAAAATAAGCTCATCATCTTTTATGCCATAAGCAAAGTTCCAAAGCTCATCCACCACCATTATCTTTTGCCTTTCATCACCTTAATCCATTCTCAAACTCATAAAGAAGACAAGTAATTAGCAAGGTTGTGAGTTCTCTTCACTGGGAGGAAAGAACACTAAGCCTCCATAACCTAAGTTTCCATAATTATTCAAGGGTTTTCACTTCTTGGCAAAGAAGAACTCAAGCAAGCAATCAAGCTTAATTTCATCCTTCTTCCATCATCCAAGAGCTCTTTAGGATGTGGGTAACTCTAGTTCCTCACCTCTTTGATGGCAAATGATTGTTATGTGATTATATGTGTATGTGTGTGATTCTTGAATATATGATCATATATGTTAGAAATGATGCTAGGGCTTAGGAAGATGATTCTGAAGGGTCTTGTGACCTGGATTAAATAGGATTATTATGTATGGAATATGTGTAAAAACTCAAGCAGGTTCCATGGAAGCAAGGAGGAAGAAATGGGAGAAAATGATGCATTCGATTTTCAGTTTCGCCCAGTGACCGCTGAGCGGCCTCTGGCGCCGCTGAGCAGAATGCATCCAGAGCGCTAAGCGGAAGGCGATTACCGCTGAGCGATCTGAGGTCCACCATGGATGAGGATAAGGATGGGAAGATATTTTTCTTAAAGGATAAAGTCGGTGGAGATATTTTGAAAAGTTGTCAGACCGCAGAGCGAGGGAACTCTTACCGCTGAGCGATAAGATTCCTACCGCTGAGCGGACATGTGTTAAGAGCTGAGCGCTAGAGCTCAAACCGCTGAGCGGACAGTAGTTTCCGCTAAGCGGCTTGAGACCAGAATGTTTATGGAACCCCTCTTGAGGCACATAATCTGATACTTAATGTTATAGCTATGATTACTAATTGAAATGTATGAAGTATATGCCGTATGTGAACATGTGAATTACATGTAGTATGTGATGTAATGTGTAGCAGTTCATGCATTCATGATAAGTCAAGTTAAAGGATTAGAAATAACTATGAGATAAGTAAAGATTCTGAAATGAACCATAGGAAACAAGTTATAACATGCTACAGGTACAGAAAAGCAAGAAATGCCGAATTACTGCTGAACAATGCTGAAAATGCTGAAAAGGCCAAATGCCAAATGCTGAAAATTCTGAGGCCGTGATCACGAGAGCCAAACCATGATCCCACTTCAGGAGGTCCAAGAAGCATCCTAAATGTGGAAGCCCGCCACAGGTGGTGTCGATATGGCATACCTGGAGGTGTGCGGTTACCACGCCTTTGCATTGTCGAAATGGGGTAAGCTAAGGTGCGGGTACAATATCCGCCCACTGCCGAGGGGTCCCGAGGGGGTACACGGCAGGTGGAAGCCCACCGCAGGAAGGTCCAAAAAGGGCCTACACTGAGAGTGCGAGGTTATTCCGTCGTGGTATTGTCAAAAGAAGACAATGTTATGGTGGGAATAACATATATTCCAAAAGCAGGTTTATTCTGTTATGCATATGTTCATTCTGTTAGGCATGAATATCAAGCATGTTTATTCTATTATGTATGAATATCTGAATGTATGATTCTGCTGTTATGTCATTACCGTCAAGAGCACGCTCGAGACGGCTATGTATGTACACGAACTGTTAATAAGCACGAGAACGTAGTAAGCAAGAGTAGTTCCCCTATCACTTAGTAATGTAGATAAAGCCATTTAGAACTTAGGCCAGATAATAATCAGTAGGATGTTTAGAATGCATGTTCACTTAGAAATCTCTGAGCGGCCTGAAGTCCGACCTAATATGAGATGAGACTCAGGAACTAAAGTTATTTCCACTGAGAACCTATTGTTCTCATTCCCACTGCCTTATGACTTCAGGTACTGAAGATGATTCCTACTTTGAGGATGCTGACGAGCCGCCAACTGAGCCATGAGCGGCTATGACAGGATATGAGCTTAAAGATAGATAGATGTCCAGATTTTTCCCCAAGGACCTACTGAGTAGCGTTACAGTAGCCCTTGCATTCTGAGATTGTGTATTTTGGATTATGTTTATCGTATTTTGGCTTATGTACATGTTACTTGTATCCTACTTATTGTAGATATACCTATGTGACTTTGTATGATGGACCAATGACTGTATATTGGATGCTTTATTACTATACTATTATACGCCTTGTTATATTGTTCTTTCCAACGCATGGCTCTATTTTAGGAATTATTCAATGCAAATGAAAAGTTTAAAATGGGTCCCTATTTCTTAAGCATCTATTTTCGAAAGATAACAAAGGACTAAGATATTCCGACCAGGTAGAAAACAACCTAATGAGCTTTCTTTACTATGTACGGGTAAATAGTTAGCTAGGGTGTTTCACATCACGCCTATGTAATGATTATGATGTATGAGTCCCAGCTCAGATTGCATCACAGGACAAACCCCTCGCCATCCCGCTAGGTGGATGGTTATCTCTATTGATGGTCGATAGACGGAACATTAGTTATCTGCGGTGGTTCGCAACCACTCAGGTTATAGCGCTGCTTGGTCGACATTGATATGAGGACAGAAGCAGGTTGCAGATGTTGGCCGCATCTACAAGGGTGGAAGGACTCGACGCAGCCCTGGTCCATTATTTAGCTAGGAGCCAATGCGGCCTCGGTCCATTAGTTAGCCGAGAGCCTAGAAGGAAGGACGCGCCCCTGTCCATTAGTTAGCCGGCACACGTAAGAGAGTTTCAAAGTTATCATGCATAAGATATGTGAGGAATGAATGTATGAATGTATGTATATGGAATTATGTGAAGTACGTATATGCTATGAGTACCGTCAAGAGAACGCTCAAGACGGAATATGTATACGCGCTACGAAGTAAGAAAGTAAAGATAACAAGCATGAGAACCTAGATAAGGAAGATTATATCCCCGTCACCTAGTAACTTAGATAAAGCCATTCAGGACCCTAGGCGAAGATAATAAGCAGTAGGATATTAGTATGCATGAACACATAGAGATCTCCTGAGCGGCCTGGTTCGTAAGTGAGTTAAAGAAGTATCCCTACGCGCTAAGGTACACAACTGAGGACAAACGTTCTCACCCCCACTCACTTATGCTTCCAGGGGCAGATGAAGGCTACGATGAGCAACACGAGGAACAGTAGCAGATCGGGTATAGCCGCCGGTAGCAAAGAGGCAAGACTCCCAAGCTCAGCGGACAAGCTAGTGTAATGGCACACGAGATAAACTTTTGTTATGTATTATGATGGACATGTTATGTATATATGTATGTAACTTATTATAACATGATAGTATTATTGTATATATCTCTGTACTGGACCATGTATCTGTTTAAATGACTACTTATACTAGAAGTGATTATCTGTCGTAAGCCCCAGGCTCTATTGTTTGTATCATATATTATGTTTCACACACGGCTCATACCTTACCAATAAGTAACCAGCAGGAAAAGTTTTAAAATGGTCCCTATTTTCCTTAACCCAGTATTTTCAAAAAGTAATGAAGGACTATAAGTATTCCCACCAAGTGATTAACAATCTAGTGAGCATTGTGCGACTCGAGCATAGGCAGTTAGCTAGGGTGTTACAGTTGGTATCAGAGCAATTTGGTCCTATGTAAGCCTATGGACTGGGCTATACTATGCTTCCAAGCATGATTAATGGTGTATGTCTTTGCTACGTGGTATGTGCTAAGTTCATGTGGTGCCTTTCTTGAGACTGACCAACTTGGAATTGTGTAGGTACAACAGATTAGGCATGCCACCACGGAGAGACCCTACACAACGCACTATGGAACCGACAAATTTTGTTGATATCCTTCGAGAGATGGCCCAAGCCACCCAAGCTCAAGCTGAGGCAACAACCCAAATGGCAGGTGCCACTGCAAACCGAAATCCTGCCTCGATAGTGAAAGAGGTAGAACCTAAGAAATTTGCTGAATTTGGAAAGGCAAACCCTCCGATCTTTGAAGGAATGATGGACCCAGAACTCCTCCACAATTGGATAGCGGAAATGGAACAGGTCTATGAGGACGTCCCTGCACAGAGGTGCAGAAGGCCCATTTTGTGACACTGAAGCTGCGAGGTGCTGCCTGAAACACCCTAGCTAACTGTTTACCCGTACGCAGTAAACAATACTCACTAGGTTGTTTACTATCTGGTAGGAATACTTATAGTCTGTTATTAATTTCTGGAAAATACTGATTTAGGAAAACAGGGACCGGTTTCAAACTTTTCATTGTATAGATTATTCCATAAATAGGAGCCATGCGTCAGAAAGAACAGTTATTATAAACGATAGAGCCATTGAGGCTTAACGATCAACAGTCTAGTAATAGCAAACATAAACTGTACATACATTTCGTCCATCACCAAGAGTCATGTAGTTATTATTACAATAAGTAATATACAAGTAACATGTTCAATATATACAATACATGTCCTCAAAATGCAAGGGCTAACTGTAAAACAAAGTACTGGCTCCTGCTGGCTCTAGTGTCCTTGTCCGGTCCGGACCGCTTCACAGCTCCTTGGCCAGTTCGGCCTCATCCGCATAGTGCACGTCATCACATGTTCCTGAAGTCATAGGGCAGTGGGAGTGGGAATGGTAGGTTCTCAGTGGAGTTAACTTTAGCTCTTGGATCTCGCGTCATGTTAGGTAGGACTTCAGGCCGCTCAGAGATTTCTAAGTGTGCATACATACTAAACATCCTACTGATTATTATCTAGCCTAAAGTTCTGAACGGCTTTATCTACTTTACTAAGTGATAGGGGAACTACTCTTGCTTACTAAGTTCTCGTGCTTATTAACATTACGTATTCATACATAGCCGTCTCGAGCGTTCTCTTGACGGTAATTACAGAATATCAGATACATACATTCCATATACTCATGCACAGCAGAATGAACATGCTTTTGGAATATATGTTATCCCCACCGTAGTAGTGCCCTCTTTTGACAGTACTACGACGAGATAACCTCGCACCATCCAGGTAGGTCCTCTTTCGACCTTCCTGCGGTGGGCTTCCACCTGCCGCGTGCCCTCTCTCGACCCCTCGGCAATGGGAGGATATTGTATCCCCACCATAGCAGTGCCCTCTTTCGACAGTGCTAGGCGTGGTAACCGCACACCTCCAGGTATGCCATATCGAGACCACCAGTGGCGGGCTTCCACCTTTAGGATGTCCCTCTGACCTCCTGAAGTGGGATCGTTATTTGGCTCTCGTGATCACGGCCTTTTTCTGAATTTTTCAGCATTTCTTTTCATTCAGTATTTTCAGCATTTATTTCCTTTCGGTACTTGCAGCATGACATGACTTGTTCCCTATAGTTCAATTCGTAATCTTTACTTATTGCAGAATTACTTCTAGTCCTCTTAACATTATCTTATCATGATGCATGAAATCCTAACAGATTACTTCATATACTGCACATACTGCACATACTGCACTTACATCAACTACCAATTACGGTCACATCATTGATTGTTAGACTATGTGCCTCAAGACAGTATCGATAACAAAGTTAGGTCTCAGACCGCTTAGCGGTACCCTAGGGTCACTCAGCGATTTGAGCCTGAGTGCTCTGCGGTGCATTGGGGCCGCTCAGCGGTACCAAGAGCCACTTAGCGGTCACTGGGCGAAACTTAAAACCGAATTGCTTATTTTCTTTCCTTTCTCTTCCCCTTTGCTCATGGTTACTCCTTGAGGTTTTCACACATATTCTAACTATCAAAACCTATCTAATCTAGGTCACAGAACCCTTCGGAATCATCTTCCTAAGTCCTAGCATAGGTTCTAACATCATACAAACATAAAGACATACACACATATAAACACATACATCCACCAAAGAGGTGAGTAAACTAGAGTTACCCACCTCTGGGGGCTGTTCGGTGATGAGAAGGGTGGGGGAGAGCAGTCCTCCAAGCCTTGAGCACGGTCCAAGCTTTCGGCAGAGTTTCTACAGGGTAACCGTGGCGCACACAGGCATAGTTTCCTTTAGTTCCAGAGAGAGTTTCTCTCTTGCAAATTTCTGAATATGGGGGCCTATTTATAGCCAAAAATCTGCCCCCATAATTACCTTTTTACCCCTTAGGATAATTACCATTTTGCCCTTTTTATTTTCTTTAAAAATTAATTAATTAAAAAGATAATACAAGTGTCGCATCAATGAATAGTATTGGAATTTTTTATTATTTCCTTTTCCATCTGAATTAATCACGTGGGCTGCCCATATTTTTGCTTTCTCCCGGTTCCGTTTCGCTCGTGTTTTATCGCTCGCAGTGCCGGTGCGTCGCGCACGGTCGTCCGAAAAATATTCTGCTTATACCGTCGCGATCCTCTATTTTCCTCCTACATGGGAATATTATTGCTTTAAGGCATTTATGAATTTTTCTCCGGAGGAGTATTTTTCACAAATACCTTTGACCCATTGTTAAGCTCTTTTGTCCGCCGGCAACCGTTCCGAGTGCGTTTCTGCGATCGCCCAATCTACCTAGTAGCAGTTTGCGGTTAATCCTAGGGATTTGGTAATTTTTCCCTCATAAGGTATGATTTCCAAAGACTTGAGGCCCTCGGCTCAGTTCTACTGGCTAAACGGGGCCAAACGGGACCATTCTAGTGTCTGCAGAATCATCCAAAACCGAACCGATTTTCGTTTTACCGACACTTTAGGTCGAGAGGAATCATTTGAGTGTCAGCAGAATTTGAAAATACCCCACAGAATAATTTCTACTAACCTCAAGAGGTTAGTTCCTACAAAGGGCTCTACGAGCAGCGATTCGAGGAACTTTCCACTAAGGGATACATTTGTAATGTTTTCCTCCTTTCTAAATTAATTTATACATTACTTTATTTATTTTTACGAAATTTTTACTAAGGGAAAAAAGCGGGATGTTACATTCCACCCCTTTAGAAAAATTTCGTCCTCGAAATTTCAGCGTTGCTAAATCCTCGGGTCTTCCACTCTCCGGCTAGGGTTCCTACCTAGTATCATTCTAATCCCTATTGTTCCTGGCTGTATCTTGTTCTCGTTGGTACACGACTCGTCTCCATCCTAAAGCTTATCAAGTTCTCCTATATCCAGTTCTCCGATATCAAGTCCTCTTATGGCCCTAATATCTTAATCTTTCCTTACTTCCCTAGGTGGAATCTGAATTACATTCGTTGTTCTCATACTTAAGCCTCATCATCTTCCCTCAATCTCCTTAAATTTATGCTTGCACTTACCTCTTTGTTCGTGCTTTCCCTAGTTTTTCCCATGTACGTTTCCTCCTAAACGGCTGTTTCACTTTACTTCCGCACCTCATCCTATCTTTATACCCTCTCGTACACTCTTCTCATAATTCTCTCGTTTTCCACACCGGCTCACTAAGCTTTTTCCACCAGGCGTCCTCAAAACTTAGTCTCTCAAACCATTTACTTCCTCAACCGAATATACTCTAACACTCGTACGCTCGTCTTAGTCACTTAAGTCTCTCGTCTCTTCCCACACCTTCGGAAATCATTTCCGTCAGGCTGGAGAAGGTATCCCTCTCCTTTAGTCCTGCGAGACACTTCTCTACTCAGTTCTCCCCCTTTTGTCTTCCTCACTACTTGCTGCGGTCAGATTTCTTGTTGACCCTTCCAAAATCTGGCACTTGTCTGCCCTTATCGCATAGTCGCTCATGTCTACACGAATGACGAACGCCTGCACCTCAAGCTTCTACTCTCTAAAAGAGTTCGTACCCTGATTCATCGTGTAACTCCCGGTATTTCCGCATTCCATTCCTTGCCGGGATCCAACCAGTGGGTGTTTGAGTAATGGCCTAGCCTCTCAAAGGTTGCTGTATACTCTGCCACTGTCATCTATCCTGGTGTAAGTTCCAGGAACCTCTGCTTCCTCCTGCTCTCGTAGTTTTTGGGGAACACATTTGTCCACTACCACCGTCATGAACCGGTTTCCGATGATTTGGACCTCTCCTTGCTCTAACAGGGGTTTGGTGGTGTCCCTCCATGCTTCCGCTGTGCCTCGCAACCTTCTGACCTCAACCTCGAGTTGTTAAGTGTCCATATCGACGAGGTTTTCAACTACCTGCTATGTCTCCTACACCCAGCTATGGGCTGCCTCCGGGTCCACAAGTCTATCGAATGTAGGGGGTCCGGCCTTCGTAAAGCCCACATACTTCTGTGCATCATCTTCCTGCAATGTTGGGGGCTGACTAGGGTTAACGTGACTTGGGGGTTTTATTTAGCTCAGTTCCTGGTTGGGGCGAACCCTAGTTCTTTAGGTTTGAATCCTTAACTATCCTTTTGAACCTCTACAACTTTCTAAGGGGAGTCACAAGGGTCTTATTAGCTGGGTGACGTTAGTGCTGGCCTCCGCCTTATGGTTGGTTCAACCCAATCCCTGACTCCTGGGACACGAATGCACCTATACAGGGTGGTAATGACTTGGAACCTAGAAATTCTTGGGGTACGTCTGACAGGGATCCTCCAAAGTCTCCGAATCGGGAGGCTAGGGCTTTCACCGTCTTTGACTTAGATGACCGTCGTTCTCCTTTATCACCTACGCCCTGTACTAACTCTCTTGGTTCCTCTTGCGAAAAGTCCTCGTTCTCAACTGCATCAATAGAGTGGTGACCGGGAACTTGAACTCCTCCCTACTCTAGATAAGATTTGGTTCTGTCTTGCCATCCCTTGGTCGTGCCTTGAAATTTTTCTAGGACATAAGTCTGACCCTCCAAGTTTAGGCAAGAGACGTCCATCGAACCTCAGTGCCTTCCTTTTCTCGGTTTCTGTGCTTTCCTTCTCAGCTATTGCTCCTTCGTAGAAGATTCCAAATCCAGCGGCGTTTTCCTTTGGTGTTGTTGGGGGTTACGTTCCGTCGAGAAGTTGCTGTCACCCTCCAGGCCTGGGCCTCCTCTCTGACTATACCTGCAAAAACCTTCAAAGTAAGTGCGTCGTCGTGTATTTCTCAGGGTAGCATAGCTGAGTAGTCACACTCACACCATTTCGGGTCGGCCAAACTCAAAAAGGGTTAATGTACCTAGATTCAGACTATACAACTCCGAAGAGTGTACACCGTGATCATGCTCGAAAGCATAGTGTAGCTCAATCCTCGCTCACTTGGACCAAACTGCTCTGATACCAAATGAAACACCCTAGCTAACTGTTTACCCGTATGCAGTAAACAATGCTCACTAGGTTGTTTATTATCTGGTGGGAATACTTATAGTCCGTTATTAATTTCTGGAAAATACTGGTTTAGGAAAATAGGGACCGATTTCAAACTTTTCATTGTACAGATTATTCCATAAATAGGAGCCATGCGTCAGAAAGAACAGTTATTACAAACGATAGAGCCATTGAGGCTTAACGATCAATAGTCTAGTAATAGCAAACATAAACTGTACATACATTTCGTCCATCACCAAGAGTCATGTAGTTATTATTACAATAAGTAATATACAAGTAACATGTTCAATATATACAATACATGTCCTCAAAATACAAGGGCTAACTGTAAAACAAAGTACCGGCTCCTGCTGGCTATGATGTCCTTGTCCGGTCCGGACCGCCTCACAGCTCCTTGGCCAGTTCGGCCTCATTCGCATAGTGCACGTCATCACATGTTCCTGAAGCCATAGGGCAGTGGGGGTGAGAATGGTAGGTTCTCAGGTGCACGTCATCACATGTTCCTGAAGTCATAGGGCAGTGGGGGTGAGAATGGTAGGTTCTCAGTGGAGTTAACTTTAGCTCTTGCATCTCGCGTCATGTTAGGTCGGACTTCAGGCCGTTTAGAGATTTCTAAGTATGCATACATACTAAACATCCTACTAATTATTATCTGGCCTAAAGTTCTGAACGGCTTTATCTATGTTACTAAGTGATAGGGTAACTACTCTTGCTTACTAAGTTCTCGTGCTTATTAACATTACGTATACATACATAGCCGTCTCGAGCGTTCTCTTGACGGTAATTACAGATTATCAGATGCATACATTTCATATACTCATGCACAACAGAATGAACATGCTTTTGGAATATATGTTATCCCCACCATAGTAGTGACCTCTTTCGACAGTACTACGACGGGATAACCTCGCACCATCCACGAAGGCCCTCTTTCGACCTTCCTGCGGTGGGCTTCCACTTGCCACGTGCCCTCTCTCGACCCTTCGGCAGTGGGAGGATATTGTATCCCCACCATAGCAGTGCCCTCTTTCGACAGTGCTAGGCGTGGTAACCGCACACCTCCAGGTATGCCATATCGACACCACCTATGGCGGGCTTCCACCTTCAGGATGTCCCTCTGACCTCCTGAAGTGGGATCGTTATTTGGCTCTCGTGATCACGGCATTTTTCAGAATTTTTTAGCATTTCTTTTCATTCAGCATTTTCAACAGCATTTCAGCATTTATTTCCTTTCGGTACCTGCAGCATGACATGACTTGTTCCCTATGGTTCAATTCATAATCGTTACTTATTGCAGAATTACTTCTAGTCCTCTTAACATTATCTTATCATGATGCATGAAATGCTAACAGATTACTTACATATTGCACATACTGCACTTACATCAATTACCAATTACAGTCACATCATTGATTATTAGACTATGTGCCTCAAGACAGTATCCATAACAAAGTTAGGTCTCAGACCGCTCAGCGATACCCTAGGGTCACTCAGCGGTGCATTGGGGCCGCTCAGCGGTACACGCCGCTCAGCGGTACCAGGAGCCGCTCAGCGGTCACTGGGCGAAACTTAAAACCTAATTGCTTATTTTCCTTCCTTTCTCTTCCCCTTTGCTCATGGTTACTCCTTGAGGTTTTCACACATATTCTAACTATCAAAACCTATCTAATCTAGGTCACAGAACCCTTCGGAATCATCTTCCTAAGTCCTAGCATAGGTTCTAACATCATACAAACATAAAGACATACACACATATAAACACATACATCCACCAAAGAGGTGAGTAAACTAGAGTTACCCACCTCTGGGGGCTGTTCGGTGATGAGAAGGGTGGGGGAGAGCAGTCCTCCAAGCCTTGAGCACGGTCCAAGCTTTCGGCAGAGTTTCTACAGGGTAACCGTGGCGCACACAGGCATAGTTTCCTTTAGTTCCAGAGAGAGTTTCTCTCTTGCAAATTTCTGAATATGGGGGCCTATTTATAGCCAAAAATCTGCCCCCATAATTACCTTTTTACCCCTTAGGATAATTACCATTTTGCCCTTTTTATTTTCTTTAAAAATTAATTAATTAAAAAGATAATACAAGTGTCACATCAATGAATAGTATTGGAATTTTTTATTATTTCCTTTGCCATCTGAATTAATCACGTGGGCTGCCCATATTTTTGCTTTCTCCCAGTTCCGTTTCGCTCGTGTTTTATCGCTCGCAGTGCCGGTGCGTCGCGCACGGTCGTCCGAAAAATATTCCGCTTATGCCGTCGCGATCCTCTATTTTCCTCCTACATTACTTTATTTATTTTTACGAACTTTTTACTAAGGATAAAAAGGGGGATGTTACACTGCCAGAACATGGTGGAACTCCACCAGACCTCTTCAAGGAGGTCCCATCACATGGGATCGATTTACACCTGCTCTCCTGAACAAGTACTTCCTTATGGGGCTTTGGGATCAGAAAGAAGCTGAGTTTTTAGAGAAACAATAGGGGGACATGACAGTTACTGAGTACACGTCCGCCTTCGAGAGATTATGCCGCTATTCCTCCACATATCAGCTGCACCCTGACGAAGCGTGGAAGTGCTGGAAGTTTCAGAGGGGATTGAAGGAGGAATTAAAGATGGCCATTAATCATTGGGACATCCAGGATTATGCCCTCCTGGTAAGTAAGTACATGACGCTGGAAAAGTCGGCCAGGAACTTGACCAGGGCCAGGAACGCAAGAAATAAGTAGAGGATGGATGAACAAGGGAGTTCCTCGTGCAACACCCTAACTAGTTGACCTATGCTTATGTCATAGGCTTTGCCGGCTAGGTGGTTGACCTCTGGTGCTATGAACTACTACTGTTCTATGTTACTTGTTCAAATTAGGGTTATGAAAAATACGGGCCATTTTGAAATTTCTTTTGCAAGTATGGATATGTAGAAAGTAAAGAGTTGTACGAATAATGTATCATATAACGGTATAATCAAGAAGTAAGGGAAGTGCGAGTACGTACCGGTAGTAGGGAGATCCGTCGGCAGAAAGTACACATAAGGGCCCGAATATACACAATACCCAAATATATTACAAATACATAAATTTATCCATAGGGTTATATCAAACAATCTACAGTACATATATAACAACTAAAATAAAGTCTACGTACATGAGTGGCACTACTCACTTCGTGCATGGTACAAGCTTACTGTTACAACTGGTATGGTGTCATGGGGTCCGATATCCTACTTGGAGTCCTCCTCTCGCTCCCTGGGGTCCTCCTCTCCTATAGCCTCCTTGTAACCCCCTAGCTGGCAAGCCTATACTTAAGTCGCAAGCTTGCTGGCTAAGTTGTTAACTGCTCTGATGGGGATAGTACTTAGTCCCATTTATACATTGAACATATTGTTACTCAAAATATGGACCAGATTAAAATTTTCTTTGTACGTTGCATAGAGTAAAATAAGAGCCTTGTCGTGTTAGAGCATACATCATGAGCGGAGACATAGCATTCTTAATAGATAAAATATGGAAGTATTTAACACATGTCATAACTACAAACATTGGTCCATCATCCATACATAACAAGTACATAGGTTACATATTAAGTAGCAAGTACAAAATGTCACATAACAGTGCATATACGCATATAATCTACTAGCTAGTAGTCTAGTCCTCTGTTGTCCAGTCTTGGGATGCCTCCTCCTCATACTGCTCAGCTCTTTGTGCTGCGTTATAACCTGGAGTCATGGATGAGTGGGGTGAGAACATAGCGCTCTCAGTGGGAAACCTTAGGGGTTAGGGGACTTCTTTTTCCTCATACAAGCTCCAGGCCGCTCAAGGATGTCTAGGTGTTACAGTTATACTATCACCCTATTGATTTTAAGATCCATGCTAAGCCTGAGCAGCTTTATCTAAATTAACTATGTGACTGGGGATCCTATTCTTCATTTACTAGGTCATCTGTTCTCTACCTTACTTCCTAACTTTCACATAATCACATATTTCATATAATCACTTAATAAGCTTCCGTGCGCGTCCACTATAACCGTGCCTATTTTAATTATAAGCTTCTTTGCACATCCACTTATGTACAGTTATATCACTTAGAACACATACTTCAAGCTCAACCCCCCCCGTAACGGTGGCCTACCGCGACAGGCTTCCTTAGTGTCTCAATACCATGAGGATTAGGCCGCGCTAAACCTCAGTAGCTCACGATAGGAGAATCCATCCTTATGCTAGGGATGGCGAGGGGACCCTACCCCGTCCTTATGCTAGGGACAAGGCATGCCCAGGGTTCAGCTTGCCTTTCCTGGCGGCTATTACGAACAGCTAGGAAAAGTATCCTTTTTCCTTCTGTTCCTTTTTCCTTTTAGGGACTTAGTGACGTCATGCCCTATACTTTTTTTTTTTTCCTTTCCTTCCCTTTCATAAAATCATTCCCACAACACGTAATCATATAAGACATATATCAATACAGTCCATTCCAGTCGATAGATCATAAGCCTTAAACATAAATTCTCAGTTCATAATCATTAACATACTTTCCATTTCCCATAAATCGTTTTCATCATAAGTTCATACTTTCTAAAAATCTATTCATGAAGCAAATAGCACATCTGGCACATATTCCTATATTCATGCAACACATAACACATAGAACATACATAGCTCGACATCTCATTTTTAAACATATCCTAAACGTAAACAGACATATTCAGTATTTATTCTAAAAATCGCGGAGCATGTGTCCGTTTTCTGTCAGAAATTTGTAATCAGAAACCGAAGAGGTCCAAGACCTTACCAGAAGGTTTTTGATAGCCTAAGACCATTTTTCATGATTAAAAAGTCAGATTTCACTCCCAGTTCCACGAAATTGCAGTTTTCCCCCTTTTTCCAAAATTATCGTTTCGCCCCCGCAAATGCCCTGTTTTCTTTGGAATTTTTTGTTCTCCAATGGACTCAAGACTTGACCCGAAGGTTTTTCATAGTTCTGAACCCACTTTTTATGAAAACAAACCCAGATTTTTAAGTTCCTTACCCAAAATTACAGTTATGCCCCCATAAGCCCAAAATGTCATTTTTGTCCGAAAACTGATTTTTCTTTGGAATTTTATTTCTCCATAACCCAATGGACTCAAGACTTGACCCCAAGGTTTTTAATATCTCTGAACCCATTTTTCATGATAGTAAACCCAGATTTTTAGGCTAAACACCCGAAATTACAGATTTGCCCTTTTTTTGATCAAAATGCCATTTTTGCCCATAAAACCGATTTCCTTCAAAATTTTAGTTAACCACACTCCAATGGACTCAAGTCTTGACCCCAAGGTTTTTGATATCTCTGAACCCATTTTTCATGATAATAAACCCAGATTTTTAGCCCAAACACCCGAAATTACAGATTTGACCATCTTGCCCTTTTATGCCAAAAACTCCATTTTTGCTCTATGTCACCTTTCCTCAAGATTCTTTCATGTACAACCCTAAAAACATTTTTTCCACATATTCCAGCCTTTATAAATCATATATTATCATCCTCAAATCACATTCATTTTTAATCCAATCATTAATAACACAAACAAATTTATTTTTAGGTTTAAAACACATATTATGTGCATTTTCTCATAAATCACATAAACATGCAAAAAGGCATTGAACCATCAAGGGATGGTTTTAGTTAGTTTACCCACAAATTTTAACAATCAAAAATATATTTATCCTAATCAAATCATTAGCAACACATGCAAGTTCATTTCAAGGCATAAAGCCCATAAACACAAACACACATAAACACACATAATCATCCATGAGCTCAAGAGCACTAAGGAGTGAGTAAAAGCCTAAGTTACCCACTTGTTGAGTGTTGGTTTGATGTGGTGTAGTGAGCTTGGGTTGAAGTCCAATAAGCTTTGTTGCTCCAAAGCTTGAGATCCCCTTTCTTTTTCCAAGTTGAATATTTTGAGAAATNAGTGAAAGAAATGAGAATGAGATGAGGGAACTTGGGGCTTGTGGTGTTCGGTTTTTAGAGAAGAAAATGGTAGCAAGAATGCTTGTTTTTCCTTAGGAGCAATGTAGTGTTCTTGAAGCTTGCTAGAAGAATGGCTATGGAGTTTTGAAGAGATGAAAAATTTTAGAGAGAAATGGAAGAGAGGGTTCGGCCAAGGCTGAAATGGGAGGAGAGAAATTTGATAATTTTGGAATTTAATTAAAAAGGTGAATAGTGGAAAGTATGGGTTATGATTTGATGAGGTATGGTGAATGACATTTTGGAAGCTTGATTTAGGGAAATTGTCTTTGACTAATCTCCCTCCAAACTGTGCAGCCATCTCCATTCAGCTGAGGAGATTTTAATTTCTCCCAGTCCCGGTTTGCTCGTGTTTTATCGCTCGCAGTCTCGGTGCGTCGCGCACGGTCGTCCGAAAAATATTCTGTTTGAACCGTCACGATCCTCTATTTCCCGCCCACCTAAGGGTATTAAAGTTTGAAGGTATTTGTGAATTTTTATCCGGGAGATTATTTTCACGTACACCATTTTGCGTGCCAAAATTCATCGGTGAACAACGACTGCTCGGTTGTTAGCCGAAATTTCTATCGCGACACGTCTAAATTCCGAGGGATATTTTAACTAAAATTTTCCGCCTCAATTCTCTAATCATGATTAAAAATTAATTAATCATTTATATTTTTTGAATATTTCTCTAAAGAAAAAAAAATCGGGATGTTACACTCCTCCTCCTCGCAGGACAGATGGGTCACCGCGGTAAAGTCTCGCGAGACAAAGCGGCCCTGTAACACTAGAGTACCCTCTTTCTACCGGTCGTCTGGCGGCCTCGTCCTCGGACTGGGGGAGTGGACGTATCGAGGGCTGTGGCTAGCTCAATCTCCGGCTCCAGCTCGGATGGGGGCACCTCCTCCTTACCATTGAGGTGGATGGGATCACGGCTGCTGCTCCCTGGGCGCTCATCTATCTAGATGGGACGCATCGGGGAAGACCCTGGTCCTCTGAGTCTCCGCCTGGGGGGCGTCTCAGGCTTGTTCGGCATGCAGGCAGGCAAAAAGGTGCACATCTCAAGGAGGGTATCCATGTGAAAGTTCCGTTGACGGGTACGGGTGAACAACCACACATCCTTTGCAGGTGGGGTGCAACACCCTAGCTAGTTGACCTATGCTTAAGTCATAGGCGTCCCAGGCTACGTGGTTGAACTCTGGTGTTGTGAACTACTACTATTCTAGTTTACTTGCTCAAATTAGGGTTACAGAAAATATGGGCCATTTTGAAATTTCTTTTGCAAGTACGAATACATAGAAAGTAAAGAGCCATACGGATAGTACATCGTGTAACGGCATAATCAAAGGATAAGAGAAGTGCGAATACATACCTGTAATAGGGAGATCTGGTGGCAGAACATACACATAGGGGCCTGAATATACACAACCCACTGATACATTACAAATACATGAGTTTTAATATTATACATACATAAAGTCCACATAGGATACATATACAACGGCTAAAGAAATGACTACGCACATGAGTGGTACTACTCACTTCGTGTATCACTGCCGTGAAGTCTCACAAAACAAACCGGCGGCGGTAAAACGGGAAGCACCCTCTTTCTGGCAGTCGTCCGGCGGCCTCGTCCTCTGAATGGTGAAACAGAAGTACTGGGGTCTGGGATTGGCTCAGCCTCCGGCTCTAGCTTGGATGGAGGAACCTCTTCCTCACCATTGAGGTGGATGGGATTGTGAATGCTCATGGAGTAAGTTTTGATGAAGACAAAAGAAGCAAGTTTCCAAAGTCAAGAAGCTCAAAAAAGATCTAGATTTAGGACTTAGGAAATATGTTAAAGGTGTGTGTATATCAAAACCCTCAAAATGGTTTTTCTAGATGGCTCTTAAAAGAAAATATTGATTCCTGCTTTTAAAGTATTTCAAACAAATCAAGGAATCAAGAAAAGAGAAAGAAAGAATGAGTTTGGGCAAAACCTGGCAGAGACATTCGAATGACTCATGAACAGGTCATTCGAATGACTGACACACACCAAAACGTCGTTAATTTCAATGTGTGATCAAATAATAATTTATGAAGCTAAATTAACCCCAAAAACGTAGTAAAGGGGGCTAACCTAGGTCGTCTCTCAAGGAAGCA
>QANU01073086.1:0-11807 GCA_003254905.1 Nissolia schottii | reverse complement strand
TTGATTGAACAATAAGATCAATAGAACAACTTATAAACAATTATCAACAAATGTATAATATTGTCATTCTCAAATATGTAAGACAATAATATAAGTTTGCAATAAATAAAGAGATAGAGTTAGAGAGATTGCAAACAGTGATTTATCTTGGTTCGACCACCCTTGTGATCTACGTCCAGGCCCCAAGCGGATTGCTCAAGATTTTTCCACCATCATCAAGCTCCTAACTTAGGTGCTTGAAAAACCTTTACTTCCAAGAGCACTCCTCACACTTAGGATCCCCCACCTTTGTGTTTGAGCCTTAAGAACCAATCCTTAGGGATACCTCACCTTCTTTACAGTGAATGAACTTGTGTAGAAAAAGAAACTTTCTCAAAGAGTGGATGATATAAATTGAAGCACAATATTTGCTTTGCAAATAAAACTCTCTTGTAGAGTAGATGATATAACTTGAAGCTCTACTAGGAGTATTGATAATATCTCTCTTTTGCTCTTGTGATGATGGAAAATATTAATCCATTGATAGTATGAAGTCTAAGGACGATGGGAGTGAAGAGCTTGGTTAAAAATGTGAGTTTAATGGGTATTTATAGAGTTTGTAAGCGTACTAGCCGTTACCCAATTATTTTCTCATTTCTGTCCATTTAAAACTAGCCGTTTTTAGCTTTTAGAGCTTGGTCATTCGAATGACACCCTTAGTCATTCGAATGACTCTAGCAAATATAGTCGTTATGACTTTCTGACTAGGTCATTCGAATGACAAACCCTAGTCATTTGAATGACTCAAGTTTGCTTGAGCAAAATTCATCATTTTTTCTATTCTTTTGATTCCTATTGTCNATGGTTTGATCTATGTATATTTATGTATATCTTACACTCTATGACTTTGTATGATGGACCCACTGGATGTATATTACATGTTCTATTTCTCCTAATGTTATCCGCTTTGTTATTATAGTTGTTTATTCCCAACGCATGGCTCTATTTTATTATTAAGATTATACAAGCAAAAGTTTAAAACGGGTCCTTATTTTATGAGCAATGTCTATTTTAAAAAGGTAACTATGGACTAAGGTATTCCGACCAGGTAGACAACAACCTAGTGAGCTTTCTTTACTGCGTACGGGTAAACAGTTAGCTAGGGTGTTTCAGGTTCCGCGTAGGACCCCAGGAGCGCCGAGAGGGTTGCGAAGAGTGTTGAGTGGGTTCCGCGGAGGATCCCTTGAAGGCTGGGAGGGTTTCGTGAAGAGTTCTGAGTGGTTTTCGCGGAGGTTCATGCATTATTATTATTTAAAGTAACATGTATGACTGAAATATGTGAACTATGTGATAAAGTATGTCCATGCATTATGATTATTTAAAGTAATATGTTAGCATGCCATGCATCATGATAAGGTACATTCAGAGGACTAGAAGTTAATCAGGTAATGAGTAAAGATTATAATGGAAATGAACCTTAGGGAACAAGTCATGTCATACTATGTGCAGAAGGAGAGAAGAACAAAGAAATGTTATGAGAAAGATAAGATGAGAATATAATGAAATGCTATGAGAAAGAAAGAACAGATGAAAAGATGATATGCTGAAAGAATAAGAGCAGAACAGACAGTCAGATAATTGTCCGCTTCCGGTCTTGCTGTGAGGGCAGACCCTTCGCCACCTGGTGAGCGGGTGGAGTCATGTTGTCTCGGGGAACAGGCAGAAAAGGTTAGGTCGTACACCACCAGGGGACGAGTCCCAAGGTGTACGACGAGGTGTGGACGAGTCCGCTTCCGGTGACGCTGTCAGGGCGGCCCCTCGCCACCCAGAGATCGGGTGGAGTTATGTTGCCTCGAGAAACAGACAGAAAATGTTAAGCCGTGCACCACCAGGGGACGAGTCCCAAGGTGTACGAGGAGGTGTGGACCAGCAGCTAAAGTGAAAGAGAAGTGAAGTAAGAGAAAGTTAAAGCAAAGAAAGAATGACGCTAACTCGAGTGAGCCGGTATGCGTAAGATTAGTAAAGAAGAGCGCTAACCCGGGTGAGCCGGTATGCGTAAAAGAAAGAGGAAAGTTAAGAAAGTAAAGTATAAAAGAAAGAAACGAATACGAAAGTATGAAAGAAAAGCATGAAAGAAAGTTATGAAGGAAAGAGGAAAGTAAACGANAATCGCACAAAATGAAAAACTAAACCCCCCCAATAAATTATTCTTTGCCAACGATTGAACATATACTAATGTATATAAACACGCTATTATTAACATTGTAACGACAATAAGAATTCAAACCCAAAAACCTTTTGAAACAAAATACAAAGTAAATTTGTTTGGATTGTGTGATGACCCATAGTTCACTAGGAAAAAAAAAAGAGGGGAAAGCTTGTGCGCTACAGCGCCCTAGGCTTGCTGTAGTGGCACGGAGAAACAAGGGTGATACAACGACGCAGGATTTGGAGTCCCACATTAAAAGTTGTGTTGATGGGGGTCTCTAACTCCCCCTATATGTAGGAGTCTCCCATGAGTGTTTAGACTCACTAATTCACTCAAGAGCTTGAAAGGTTCCACTTTTTAGTGAGTCTATTCGCACTAGCTCTTTTTATTCCTTCTCTCTCGTTTTCTATTCATGGGGAAACAGTGCCTCCACATAGGGTGTCAAAAGCTCCCAGCGTTAGTGCTCCTTAGCGGTTAACCATTTTTAGGTGAGTGACTTTCTTCACGGTCTATTTTCAGACCATATATTATTATTTTTAGAAATTATTTATTTATGCATATTTTATGAAATCCTAGTAGGTGAAACTTAGTATTTTCTTTTAGGTATTTATGAAGTTAGTTATTATTTAGGAATTTCCCTATTTATGAAAGTAGTCATTTTATGATGTTATTTATGAAACTATTTTTAAAAACTCATGGAAACTATTTTAGAACTACATGGGACCATATGTTTTATTGCATTAAGTATGACGTGCTGCATGTGTATGATATTTGTGAACTAAGTCATGTTAAGCTATCAGTTATGTTATCATTTTCATGTTATATCATGTTATGTTGTTTAAACTGTTTTCATGTGAGTTATGTATAGGATAGAATTGTAAGTCAGTGACAGCCTGCATTGACCTTGGTATACCTTGTACGATTGTAACTTAAAATAGGATTCATGCAGATTTAGGGCAAGACCATGAAACCCGGACATATCAGCCTGTGACGCCCGGTGTCATGTATCACGTATAATGTATAATGTATCATGTCATGTAAATTAGGGCAAGATCGTAATGCTCGGATTGTCTATCTAGAGAACTCCCTACTTATTATGTTTTCAAACATTTTTATGTATTATGTATTATTATATAAAATGTTTTGCTATTATATTATGTATTGTATCTGCATGTCATGATTACGAACTGTCCCATGTAACCGTGGGGTCGGTCATTCGCTGAGAGATGACTCACCCCTTATCAACCATTTTTCAGATAACGTTGATGAAGATAAGCTGCTCATTCAGTAGTCTCCAGTAGATTGGACTCATAGTGAGATTCATGTGGCTGTAGAATATTCTTTGGCTTTATTTCAGTTATTTTGATAGTTTATGTTATGTTAGTCAATAGTTTTCCTGCTCTAGTGAACTACAAGCAGAGTGTTTTCGTGTTTTGATTATTAATTCATATCTTATGTAAATGATTTTATTTTATTAATTTATGATACATAGTTTATTTTAAAAGGTTTTCTTTTTATTTGTTTATAAAAGCTACACGTTTTCATGATTATCACGTTAGAAGGCTTTCGTAAGGGAACTAGTCTCCTTGGATGCAATGGCGATTTCTGGAGTCGTCACAGATTTAATGCTTAAATGATAAATAAGAGAATGGAAGAAATAGCGTGACACAAGGAATTTATATTGGTTCGATCCAACCACTTGATCTACGTTTAGTACCTAAGCAAGCTTAGAATTTTTCATTATATCAAAGAAGTTTCTATAGGTACTTGTAAACTTTTTTAATCACACAGAAATACTTACACTTTCACGGTTACCACCAACCTAGTGTTTGGACACTTCCAAGGGTTCCTCACCCTCAGATGATTTCTAAAACACACTCCCTAAAAATATGAAAGGTTCACAACATTTCTCCTATACACGGTTTAATAAAAAGATAAAATACACCAAGCAACTTTTTCTCAAATTAATGAAAAGTTCATGAGTGTTTACTCAAATCACTTTCTCAAAGAGTAGATATACAACAAATTAAGCTTTCTCGCAAAAAGGTGATTACCAAGCAACTTTTCTCAAATTAATGAAAAGTTCATGAGTGTTTACTCAAATCACTTTCTCAAATAGTAGATATACAAATTAAGCTTTCTCCCAAAGAGGTGATTCTCAAAAACCTTTCTCAGTAATATGAAAGATTTTAATAACCTTTCTCCAATAAAATTGCTTTCTCAATAAGTTAGATGAAAAATATGAAGCCTTTGAGCTCTCAATGATATCTCAATATGAACCTTGAGCAAGATAATGAGTATGATGATGATAGGATGAGAGATATAAGTTTCACAAGTGATTTTTGATCCAACCAATCCTTATTTTTGTGTGGAGTGAGGCTACGTATAGAGTCTAAGAAGCATGGCCAATTATGGGATGGAATAAATCAAATCAGACCAGAATCTGATGATTTTTTTTTCACTTCCTAATACTCATGAATCGATTCATTAACATTATTGAATTGATTCTTAGTTCAAAATTTGAATTTTGAACTTCTAGCACTCATTGAAATGATTCATTGAAATCACTGAATTGATTTTTTTTTTCAATTTCACAACACTAACTTTAAATAGTCATAACTTTTTTGTTTCTCGTCTGTGTGTAGAAAAATGACCACACACTAGAAAGCTCTTTGAGTTTACTTTCATATGAGACTAGTTTGAGTTTACTAACTCATGGTGACAATGTTTCAATTTTTAGATAGTGTGTACCCTGCAAAACCTAACACAAATTCACTCCAAACTTCCCCAATAACATGCTTCATTACACCTATACCACACCATCGTTCTTGAAATTTGAATCATTATTTCTTTTGTTGGTCAAGGGATTAGCATCAAGGACGAGGGGGTAGTGGTCTATTCCTTTTTCCTATGGGTAAAGAAGTTTAACTTCATCATAAGTGAGTCTCTATTCTTGAGAAACTAGGACACTATTAATTAATTTTTTTTAGAAAGTTCCCTTCAAGTTTAGGATCTTACTTAAAAGAAAATAAACACAAAATTACTCAATCATTTAAGAATGAATTAAATGTCAACCTAGTTCTTAAAAAATATTTTGGTATCACATGTGATCTTTTAAAAAAAACAAAATATCAACTTATTATATGATACCATTTAAAGCACCAAAACATTTTTCAAGCCTAATTTGACGCTTAACCATCAAAGTAATAGTGAGAATTCTTTTTTCCCTTTCTATGACATCACTTTCATCAAATATGCCAAACCAACTTGTCTCTAGGAAAATAAATTTGTGCTATTATTACTAGCAAGGATGCACCAAAAATAAAAAATTCTTTGTTCGGTTGAACGAATCAAAAGCAAATCAAAAATGCTGTTTTGAATGCCATGTATCGTGTCTCTCACACCCACCCACCCCCCCACACTCACATCATGGATTTAAGAAGGAGAAAAAAAAGTAATAAAAGAAATACTTCTAGTACATAGTATAGAACAAAGTAACTACGAATTTAACCAGACATCCAAGCACCGAATAAAAATAAAGGAAAAATAAAGGAAAATCAAGATAAGGAAACAATCCATGACCTACCAAGGGAGAAAGAGATGAGGTGGAGCCAGGATTTGTCCTTGGATTCGAGTTTAAGAAGTCAGAATCATTTTTAACTATCACACCTATTCACATTCCGCGTGCTACGTACAATAACACTTTACAAATCAATCAAATTTCATTGCATTGCATACACTCTCACATCACCTACAAAAAAATTGTCCCAAGTTCTCCATTTCCCCCAATTAATTTGGCCGCCAAAGGCCATGATGCTTGCCAACTCCACTCTCCAAAATTCAACCCAAATGATTCCGAATTAGGAATTAAAACACACACACACACACAGATTCTTCTTCATTCTTGGATCTGACACTGATCCCCACCGCAAGGTCTTTCCATCACAGTGAAAACAAACAATTTTTTTTTGTGTGCTAGAAGAAGCTCCTTCTCAATTGATAAAGCTCGAGATCCGAAAAACGAAGAAGACCCTTTCTCGGATTCCGATCCAATGGCGGTTGCGGCGAGAGGGAGCAGAGGTGGATCTAGCTTCCGCTCCTTCCGGATCTTCATCTCTGCCATGTTCACTCTCCTTTTCGTTGCCACCCTCTCGGTCCTCTTCACCACCAACCCATCCACAACACCCGATGACTCTGTAAGCTCCCCTGTTTCTTTCTTATGCTTTTAAAAATTCGATTTTGATGGAAACTCATTTTCAAGTTGGTTATTTGAATGGACCCATTATGGAAGATTCAGTTTAAAGCATAACCGACATGATAATTTGACAATTGGAGCGAATTCGGATGTAGCAATTTTATTTTATTTTTATTTTTGTTTATTTTTGGTGGCAGGCTCTTCCCACGACTGGTAATGCATACGTGCACAGAACATTTTTGGCATTGAAATCTGATCCTCTTAGGACCAGAGTGGATTTGATACACCAGCAGGCTAGAGATCACATAACGCTAGTGAATGCCTATGCTGCTTATGCCAGGAAGCTCAAGCTTGACATTTCTCGGCAGTTGAAGATGTTTGATGAATTGGCACAAAACTTTTCGGACATTTCTTTGAAGCCAACTTACCGAGCGTCGCTGTTCGAGTCAGATGGTCCAATCGACGAGGACGTGCTGAGGCAATTTGAGAAGGAGGTTAAGGATAGAGTGAAAATCGCGAGGATGATGATTGTTGAGGCAAAAGAGAATTATGATAACCAGTTAAAGATTCAGAAGTTGAAGGATACAATCTTTGCGGTTCATGAGTCGCTTACGAAGGCAAAGAAGAACGGGGCATTGGCGAGCTTGATTTCTGCCAGATCGGTTCCCAAGAGTTTGCATTGTTTGGCAATGAGGCTAATGGGCGAGAGAATTTCGAATCCTGAGAAATATAGGGACGAGAACCCTAAGCCAGAGTTTGAAGATCCCAGTTTGTATCATTATGCAATATTTTCAGATAACGTGATAGCTGTGTCAGTAGTGGTGAGATCTGTGGTGAAGAATGCAGTAGAGCCATGGAAGCATGTTTTTCACATAGTTACGAACAGGATGAATGTTGCAGCAATGAAGGTTTGGTTTAAGATGAGGCCAGTTGAAGGGGGTGCATTTTTAGAAGTGAAAGCAGTAGAAGAATTCACATTCTTAAATTCGTCATATGTCCCAATGTTGAGGCAACGCGAGTCAGCAAAATTGCAGAAGATTTACCTTGAGAATCAAGGTGAAAAAGCAACAAATGGCATGAAACTTAGAAACACTAAGTACCTGTCCATGTTGGATCACCTTCAGTTTTATTTGCCAGAGTTGTACCCTAAATTGCATAAAATCTTACTTTTGGATGATGATGTTGTGGTTCAAAAGGATTTGACAGGTTTGTGGAAGATTGATTTGGATGGGAAAGTGAATGGTGCTGTTGAGATCTGTTTTGGTTCTTTCCACCGATATGCTCAGTACTTGAATTTCTCTCATCCTTTAATCAAGGATAGCTTCAATCCAAAAGCTTGCGCTTGGGCCTATGGTATGAATATATTTAATCTTGATGCTTGGAGGCGTGAAAAATGCACAGATAATTACCATTACTGGCAAAACATGGTAAATTTCTTCTGCTTTATAAGTTGTAACTCTACTTCTCTGTGTGCTAATAATTTTGTATTTCTTTAGTATACTGTGTAAATTGCCTTGATAATTTTGTACCACTATAGTACTGCACAAATAATTTTGTACTTCTCTGAGGTTGCAGTAAAGTGGAACTCACTAAATTTTCTTTTTTCTTTATGGTTCTGTTATCAGAATGAGGACCAAACATTGTGGAAATCGGGGACCCTTCCACCTGGCTTGATCACCTTCTATGCCACAACGAAGTCATTGGACAAATCCTGGCACGTGCTTGGGCTAGGGTACAATCCTAGTATCAGCATGGACGAGATCAACAATGCTGCAGTCATTCATTACAACGGAAACATGAAACCGTGGCTTGATATTGCTTTGAATCAATACAAAAATCTCTGGACCAAATATGTTGACAATGACATGGAGTTTGTGCAGATGTGCAATTTTGGACTGTAGTTGAGATCAACACGCTCCTGTTATAATCATATGCTTGAAATGAAGTGTCCATTGTGGTTTCCTCCGTAGTAGTTCAAAATCGAGGATCTCGAGTTGAATGTACCCTTTCACAGAGAAGTTCTGTCTTGTCATCACATTTCTGCTAAAATGGGAATGCCATCTGAGAATTTCATTGTTGATAATTTTCAGATTCTAGGCAATAATTTTGAAAAACTGAATTGGGAAATGTACACCAAGTAGCTTTTCTTTCTCTCTCTACATTGGAGCATATTTAGGACTTTTTTCATTTGCTGATGGCATTGTAGTGACTATGATTAACGAGAAGGCGCTACTGTTTATCTTTCTAATACACCTACTACATGCTATTTTTCGTTTGTTTCTGGACATGACTCTTTGTATTTCCATTTTTTCATAAAGCTACATGTCATAGGGAAAGGCCATGTGGAAGTTTACATTGTTTACATGGAATTGTGCATTTGATTGTAGCATAAGCATCATAAGGTTTTCACTTATATAACTTCTGGGACAGGTAGTTTTTCTGGCTTAGTCTTTTGCAAAGTGCTTTGTTTTAGGAATATGTCTTCTCCAGATCTTTACAGGAGTTAGATAGTGCAATCTTTAGGAATATTTGTTTGATGGGATTCTTTTAGGTTGATGTCTGCTTTTTTGTTGTTTTTCACTTAATGTACACTTTGATTTCCTGTGTTAGTAGGAATCTGTGTTTTTTTCTTATTATATTCCTCTTTCAGACAATATAGTATCATGTTTTGTTGTGTTTGGAATTTGGATATTAATGCAGTCAATAAAGCTTTTAAACCCTTAAGTAGGAATAAAATGGCTCCAATTTATATATCTTGCATGCGTCCTTGGCTCAGAGTCAATCTCTGCATTCTTGTGCATAGCCTCTTTTATATCTTCAATTTTAGTTATTAGCTGAGAAACTTGCTTTTTGATGGACCAAATAAGTATATCACCATCCCCACAGAAATCAGAACCAGCATTAGAGCTTGGCCTCAGAAAAGGTAAGGAATTGGTGCCTTCCATTAGAGCTTCCATTTATAGATTTATATGCTCTTTCACATCTCTCGTATTTATATGCTTTTGAATCTCTTATCAATGCATCCAGAAGTCTCGAGTAAAAATTACTTTACTTCATATTCTCATCATGAAACATCCAAATACACAAGTAAGTTATTCTCTAATGGATGAAGATGTGTTGTTTTTACAAAATAAACACACCATTCTATATATTATTCACTAACCATATATGTTGTCTATGTATGTATAACATATATGGGAGGAAACCAAAACAACAGAACAATCACCTAGCAAGGTAATACCATATAATGAAGTATTAAATTTATTGTTCTAGCTGCTTTTATGCCAAGCTTTCTATTATTTCTCGTAATGTTTCATTATTTCTTATAGGTAAGGGAAGGAGATCCTCTGATTTTTCTACCATTCTGCATACTAGAACAACCCTATATCACAATGATTAAACATTAAAGAGATATTAGGTGAACCTACAATAATATTGCATCTTCCCTTTCTCCTCATCCTCCACAAAATTTGAAGTCCTACCATCAAAAAATGCATAAAGATGCTATAATTCAGGAAAACTCAATTCTTCTTCAAGTTCATTCTTGAGTGCATTTTTTGGCAGGCAATTTTAAATCAACTTCACAATTCGCAAAGTATGGAATGTTTCCCTTGGAAGCACACCATGCCTTTGCTTTCTTCTCAGGAACTTGTAACAAAAGTAACAAATGAAGACATGTAGATTATCCACCCAAACACATATAAAGTGAAAAACAAAAATTTATCATCACATAACTTTAGACAAAAACCTATAGATATATATATATATATATATATATATATATATAGTAATATTGCTTCTTACTTACATACTTTTTGCTTGACAAGCCAAAATGTCTAATATTAAAATGAGAGCAAATGATAATCCAAGAAAGACTGTCCATACTGTAGTAGGCAAATACAATATTCAAAGATTAACACAGTATAAGTTTTCAAGATTAACTCCATTCACCAGCAGATTCATCATCTACACTAATAGTTCTCTTATTTTAGCTTCACATAGACTTTTATTAGTTGAGGTCAAGTTCATTGTGCACTTGCTTCACATAGATTAGTTCTTTTCTTTGACTTTAATGTTATTTGCTTCATATAACAAGATGAAACATCAATTTTCAATACATTTGTTATACAAAATTAAAACAATGTCAAACAAACTCATGGAAAAAGGCTGACAAACCAGCTGCATGTTTGTCAAATTTCAAAACCTCTAGGCATCCAACAATTATAATTTTGATTCCAACCTCTTTATATGATGAAGCATTAATTTCAAGATCTTTAAAAATATGATGCATTAAAATATATATATCATCAGTTCCCCCTTGCCTTCACGCTTTCAAATTATAGCGATGACACACTTCTTTAAAAGAGAAGACATCTAAACATTACTCATCTCTAAATCAACCAGTTTACATTATAAAATAAACATGGTTTCAACAACTGTTAAGAAGCAACAATCAAACTTTCCATTTCGGTACATCAAGATTTTAAAAAATGGAAAGTGAAAATTAGAGTCATACCACATTTAAGAAATAATTTTGATAAAGGTGATTCATCAAAGAAAAGGATAAGATATCCCCAATAAAAGAGGAAAACACACATGTCCACACATAAGAGAAAGTCATTTACCTCTTTTCTAATTTGCTTTGATTTTTTACTTCGATATATATAGCAAATCCATTGCTTCTATTTTGTTGCTTGGCTGTCCTGCATGAAGCAAAAGTACAGGAAACTTAGTGTGTACATGTGTAATCCTTGAGAAATTGGAAATTCTTGATGTTTTCTATTCATTTTTTGGATATCTAATGATGACTTTTCCAAACGATGTCTTTTTCTCAATTCAGGTTCAGTTAGAATTCAAGGAAAAAGAAAAGTTACAACTTTCTAATGAAGTTGATTCACTGTTCAAGAGTTGTATTTGAAAGCAAATTAGATAATGATTAGCATGGAGAATAAGATGACATCTAATAAAGGAAGACAAATGAGCTAACAAATAAAGCTCGCCAGTGTCTTTGCATAGAGTCCTTCCATGGATTTATTTTTGTTCCAAATTTGAATGTCTAAGAAAAAAGAATATAATTATATTGTGATGCAAAATGACTTACCATTTTTGAAAGCTAAGAAGTCAAAAACATATTGAAGTAGAGAAATAGTAATAGTAATTTCTAGGAGGTAAAGATTTCTTCCAAAAATACCCTTTGATCTAATAAGCAAAATCAATAATTTAGACAATTGCAAAAGCATGATAATCATCAATTCATATAGAGCAAAACAGATGAACAACAAACAAAGGTACTGTAAACCATTTTAAATTTCCATCCTGAAATCTTTAAGACCATTGATATATACTACATAAGTAAGTATCGCTTCATGGTTTTAATGACAAGAGGCAAAGAAATAAATCCAATAAAATCATATAGTAGATAGG
>QANU01073078.1:0-33859 GCA_003254905.1 Nissolia schottii | reverse complement strand
ACGAGATCGCCAAATTATTCTTTTTAACTAATATTATAGGAATAAAATTAATATTTGAATTTTTTTTCATTTTTATTTCATCTTTTCCTTATTAATATAGTCTGAAATATTTATTATACGGAGTTTTGGTGAAGGGAAAATGTCGGGTTGTTACACCTAGAAGCAAACGCTACCACTTGACGATTCTGCATAAGCACACACCCTAGCCCAGTACGTAACGCGTCGCAATAGACTTCGTAGAAGTTTGAAGGTCGAGAAAAACCAGCACTGGAGTGGTAGTCAACTTCTCCTTCAGAGTGCAAAAGCTTTGCTCATACTCCGGCGTCCAGACGAACGACACGTTCTTTCTCGCCAACTTGGTAAGTGGCAACTCAATTTGCGAGAATCCTTTAATAAACCGGCTGTAGTATCCCGTAAAACCTAGGAAACTCTGTATCTCGATGGTTTTCGTGGGCTTCTCCATCGTTGAACCGCCTCAATCTTTCCTAAGTCAACTGCAACACCACGCTCCGATACTACGTGGGCTAGGAATTGTACTTCTCTTAACCAGAACTCACACTTAGAAAATTTTGCGTACAGCTTCTTACTCCTCAATATCTCCAATACTGTCCGCAAATGCTCCTCATGCTCTTCCTCAGTTTTTGAATATACCAAGATGTCATCAATAAACACAATAACACACTGGTCTAGGTGCTCCCTCAAGATGCGGTGCATGTAGTCCATGAATATAGCGGGAGCATTGGTCAATCCAAACGCCATAACTGTGAACTCATAGTGTCCATACTGCGAGCGAAAAATAGTCTTCGGAATATCCTCACCTTTTACACGGATTTGATGATAGCCAGACCGTAAATCGATCCGCAAGAACACCTTCGTTCCCTTCAACTGGTCTATCAAATCATCAATCCTCGGCAGCGGATACTTGTTCTTGATGGTGACTTTATTCAATTGTCGGTAGTCCACGAACATCCGCATCGAGCCGTCTTTCTTCTTAACAAAGAGCACTGGGGCTCCTCAAGGTGATGTGCTCGGGCGAACAAACTGCTTTTCCAGTAGCTCCTCTAGCTGCCGTTTCAGCTCCTGCAGTTCTAGCGGGGACATACAGTAGGGTGCTATGGACACAGGTCCTGCTCCAGCGATGAGATCAATCAAAAACTCCACTTCGCGCTCCGGAGGGAACTCTGGAATGTCGTCGGGGAATACATCCTGGCATTCGCAAACTATCAGAATATGATCCACCTGTTGCTTAGCCTTTAGGTCCGCAGATTCTAGCAGAATGTATCCCTCCTCTTTCTCCTCTCCTAAACCGAGTCTTCCACCCCCCTTGCACCATGAGTCACTCTGGCGGCCGCTCCTTTCGGTCCAAGAACCCGGGACCATCACCTCCACTAAACCTCTCGCACAGGTTCTTGTCTGAAGCACAATGGCGAAACTTCGAGACTAGTTACAAGGAATGGGACATCATGGAGCCCAAAATCCTGGACCGGGATACATTCGAGGAGGCCTCGGCAGAGATCCTGACCTACCTGGACTCCACCGAGCTGCTGGAGTTTGTCTGCTTCAGCCACCCAATGTACCCACAATTGGTCCGCGTGTTCTACAGTAACATGCGGATCAACAATAATGTGTTGGCAACCGAGGTTTGCGGCGTCCCCATCGAGATGACCCTGGAGCAGTTTGGGTCGATTCTCGAGATACCGGCCATCGGACACGAGCTGTCCTCTGGTTTATCCGAGTGGGCATTCACCTCGACCGGGGTCCCATTCGGTGAGGATCTAGCTCTGGACACCATCGTCCACTCCGGTGTCAAGAGTTCCAAGTATAGGCCCTAGTTCAACGGTCTCCCGGTAGATCAGCGCATCTACCATTACCTGCTGACCCATACCCTCATCTCGAGGAACGAAAACCAATCCGTAATGACGAGGGACGACTGCCTGGTGCTCTGGACCTTGGCGGAAGGCCACGAGCTCAACTGGGCCCTGCTCGTGGTGCAGCACATGGGCCAAGTGCGGATTCGGGGTAACACGCTTCCCTATGCCGTGCAGATCACGGAACTGCTCCACCACTTTCACGTCCCTATCGCAGGTATAAGCTTCGCTCCCTCGCTTTCTTTTAAATCGCTTTAGTTTTTAACTGGTTGTGTTTTTACTAATCAAGGTTATTTTCGGTTTCTCTTATTTTGCAGCGAAGCAGAAATGGTCGCCTAAGGTCACCTGGAAAGTCGACTACGGCTGCTTGGTGAAAATACACATCTCCCTTACGGACGAAAACCAGCTGGCGTATGATGCGCCTCAGGGTGGTCGTGCGAGAAAAGGGCTGGTCCTTCCTCTCCTTCCGCTCCTTCCACTTCTGCCGACCCGGCAGCTGCGGCCTCCACCTCTGTAACATCCCAATTTTCCTCCTTATGAAGATGTCGCAAAAATCCACAATAAGGCCTAGCAAAAGGCACAATCGGAAAGATTATTTGGACTAAGAAAATTATTTAGAAAATTAATTACTTCTAAAACGCCAGTCCAATGATGGTTTCTTGACCTCGCGGAGTGCCGCGAGGTCTGTGCCCGTTTTCAGTCAATACGAAAATCTAGTTAGAAGCCAAAGGGATCTGTGAAGTATAGGCTGGCAGAAACAAGTTTCTGGACACTTTGTTTTGGTACGCCATTCTGACCGGAAAGGTTCGTAGATCGCAGAAACGTGTTGGAAATATTTTTCGGATATTCGAACACGGGAGAATGGCTCCCAAACGCGATCAAAAGTGACAGAACCTTAACTGGAAGCTAGGATATTTAGAATATTTATAATAAAATAATAACATAATAATAAAATTAATTAATTAATAATTAAATAAATAAGTAGCATGGGGCACGGTTATGAAAAGGCCCCCTGGTGAAAAAAGAAACTTTACTTGCTTTTTCTCAGTTTTTCCATTTTCTAGTACCGTTCCTGCACATCGCGGTAGCGCCGCCAGACTCCAGAAAAATAGGATGAGTAAACCCATGCAAAGAGAATATTCTCCTCTTCATTCCTACTGATTAAGAAACTCATTTCGAGGTGGGTAACCCTAAGCCCACTATCTATTGTGGTTGAATTTTTTTACTGTATATGTGTTATTTTGTATTTCTGACTATAAAAATGTTAAGTAGTATTTTTGGGAAAATAGGGTGAAAAGGGTTTTGGGAAATTTTGATGAATGAAATGTATAACTGTACGGATTGGAACCTAGGAACAGTGATTTTCTGTGGAAAATGGAGAATTGAAGTCTCGGGGAAGCAATTTTATAGATTTCATTCGAATCCTTGAGGTTTTCAATCAAATGAAAGCCAAATTGAGCTTTCAATCGATTGAATTCTCATGCAGTCGAATGAAAGAAAATCTCAGGATTTCAATCGAATGAATCCCCTAGTATTCGAATGAAAGAATGCTGAGGATTTCAATCGAATGAAACCTTATTTCAGTCAAATGAAAGAACTCGTAGGGATTTCATTCGAATGAAACCTGACAGACTTGAGACTTTAATGGTTCCAAGGGATCCAATGAGCAAAGATGTGTTTATTGTGGTACAAGAAAGCATGCATCATGAGGATAGATCACTAGAAATTATCATGCAATGAATCTTTAATAGATGAAGATAACAATGAAAGGTAGGAACAAGAGTATGATGAAAAGATAAAAGTGCATATGATAAGGTTATGAAACAATGATGATTTCAGTCCACTTATGGCTTAGCCCAAAGGAAGGCAGTCTGAGTGTATGATACCCCAGCTAAGAAATGATGTCAAGCTCATGCATAGTGCGCAATAGTAGGCTCAAAGGGAATGCAGGCATTTTCGCACATCACCATGCTCGAAGGGAACGCATGGGGCTCGATCACGTCACCACGCTCGAAGGGAACGCATGGGACACGATCACCTTGCATACATGTATATGTGGTTATGATGTGGTTATGTTACCACGGTTAGGGGTAGAAAGCGCGAGAATATAGATAAAGAAGACTAGTTCCCCAATCACCTAGATAGTGTAGATAAAGTTGTTCAGGATCCTAGGCAAAGATAATAATCAGTAGGATGTTAGTATGCGTGATCACTTAGAGATCTCCTGAACGGCCTCGAGGATAGCCGAGAAATGAAGCGATAGGTAGAGCCAAGGAACCCGCTGAGGACTAAGTGTTCTCACCCCCACTCGGTTATGGATCCAGGTGGGCACAGTGAGGAACTCGATCCAAGAGATGCATGGTAGGCAACGGAGAGCTGTCGATCGGAGCTGGAGCAAACCGACTACGGTCGCGCTAAGGCAACAAATGTTTGTATTATGTTCTATGACTTGTATACTTTTGTGTACATATTTATTAGTAAGGCAAATGTGTAACCGTATTTTGGGACCTTTGTTGTAGATATATATACAATTGTTTTTCATGTTCCTCTATGATCTCTACCTAACTTGGGGTAGACGCTAGCGACTATTGTTATATATCCTCTTACTCACACATGGCTCCTAATTTATAACCTGATAAGCACACAAACGTTTTTTTTCAAGTTGGTCCCTACTTTTGCGTAAGAAATATGTGCAAAGGTAAAAGTAAGGGCTATAAGTAACCCTACACAATGAATAACAACCCTGTGAGCATTGCTTACTACCATGGAAGTGGGCAGTTAGCAGGGGTGTTACAGTTGGTATCAGAGCAGTTTGGTCCAAGTGAGCCTGAGGACTGAGCTTATCTACACTTCCGAGTATGTCTCATTATCAGCTTGCACGGTGTTTAAGTATAACACCTTTGTGCATAAGGTCCAAGTGCATAAATCAGTGGTACCGGAACACTGATCTGTCCTTGTTTCTTGTGCATGCTCAGAATCTGTTCGCCATGCATTAAGCCTTGTCTTTTAAGATGAGGAGTAGTGTGGCATAATGTACTCTAACACTTTGCTTTCATTCAACTGTTGCATTTTTCAGGAACATAGAGCCTAGCTAACTCTGTGTCTTGTTAAGTGTATTCAGGACTTGATAGCTAGTGCAGAGTGGACTCTGTGAATCTTATTCTCGAGGAACTTGGCCTTCTGCTAAGTGTCTCCCTGCAATTAGACCGTTACTCATTGGAAGAGAACGGATTGTTTGGAAAAAGGAATCTCTAACAAAGGCAAGCCCTTTGTTCCTTTTCTCAATTACAGTACTCCCTTATACTATATGTTCTCCCTCCCCAGCAATAATTCTTCAAAAAATTCTTTGCTCCTATCCTTGATAAAACACTCCCCTATGTCTTATATTCCTACCTTTGTACAAGATCCTATGGAAAGGCCGGAGCCTTTACATCCTTTTGATTCAGTGCCTTCGTAAATCTTTGACTTTCATTGTAGAAGATTTTTGGGTTAAGATTGAATGTTCTATTCTTATGAAGGAATAGACTCTGAGATAGGTCTTTTCCTTCCTCCCATGGCCTGTTTTAAGAACCATTCCATCTCGTTTCCCCTCAAATTTAGTGGGTGTCGTTAGCCTATTCCAATGGGGTAGATTCATTATTTTTTCTATTCCGACACCTTGCGCAGTTCTAGATTTTGTTCTCCGACTTCAGTCCATGGCGCATGTTGTGCCCTTTGCATTTAGTGGGAAATCGAGTTTAACAAATTTTATAAATTACCTTTATATAACGTAAAAATTAAAATTAAGAAGATATTCCTTAAGAACCAAACGGGATTCCTAAGTAACTAAAAGATCTGTAGGAAGCATCCGGTGATTCTAGGTATCCAAATAAAGTTGGGTTAGGGAAAAGAGGCAAAAAAAGGGGTATAGGTTAAGGGTGGAACCGTAGTTAGGGAAAAACATGAGAAACGATGAATTTCGCATAATGAGGATCACTGAAAACCCCTAGGAAACTTACGAAACAAAGCATATTATCTAGCCTAAGTTTCAAAAAAGTAGGGAGTGGCGTAAAAGTCCCATGGAGATAGGTGGCGACCGGATAGTGAAAACACTAATAGAAATCTTATGGGTTTAATATACCCCTGGAATAGGATCCCCAACCAAATTCCTCACCCCAAGAATCCCATAGGGTGGAAATGCTAGCAGAATTATGGAAGGGAGAGTCGTCTGGAGGAAAGATTAATACAGTAGAAGATGTTTATGGAGCAAGGTGATGATTCGGTAAGACTAATTATAGGAGCCTTAAGGGAGTATAGGAAGGATTACGAGAAATAGACATACCATAGTAAGGAGAAAACCCTCGATGCTTAAGGATTATATAGAACAGTCTGCGTCAGTTGGTTAATGACGCTCACCAAAACGTCGTTAGATTTTAGTGCGCGGCCAAATAATAATTTATAAACCAAGTAAACCCCAAAAACGTAGTAAAGGGGGTTAACCTAGGTCGTTTCCCAAAGAAGCAATTTAGAACCAAATCAATAGTTAAGTAAATTGGGGGGTTTTGTTTGTTGATAACTTGAAGGCAATTAAAACGAGATTAAGACAATAATGATAACGGCAATATCCTGCATACGGCATTTCAAGATTAAGGATTAATTCTCATCGGTTCCCAATTAATTATTCATTGAAAGGAGATGGTGTTTATTAGTTGAAATCTCTAACTAATATGTAATTCATTTAAGAAACTACGATCGTCAATTCCTTAAGCATTTGTTAATACAGGTTTTAAAACCAAGATCTTAGCATTAAGACCCATATTAATTAAGCATCAATTGTACACCTTAATCAAATCTGATTAGTTCTCCAAAAGTTCCTTAATCATAGTTTAATAAATCATACAATCGTCAAGATTCATTAACTTAGATTTAGCCTTAACCATTAACATGCAATCGCTATGTCATTAGTTAAAGTGGAACGAGTCATGAATGTTCTTTAAGCGCAAGACCTCAAATTAATCTTAATCTTGAGTTACCGCGTGCAAGATATTAAGAAATTATTCCTCCATGGTTGGAGGAT
Source organism: Nissolia schottii (assembly GCA_003254905.1). Lineage (NCBI taxonomy): Eukaryota > Viridiplantae > Streptophyta > Magnoliopsida > Fabales > Fabaceae > Nissolia > Nissolia schottii. The sequence continues at coordinate 26,935 of QANU01073078.1, read as the reverse complement.
TAAAACTCAAAGTAAATAAAGAGAAAGAAAGAGTAGATAAAGAGAAAGGAAAAGTAAATGACAATGGAAAAAGTAAATAATAAGGCAAGAGTAAATGAAAATAGAAAGGAATAAAATGAAAGATAAAAGTAAAGGAAAAGAAAATGGAAAGAGTAAATAAAATTAATGTAAATAAAGAGAAATAACAAAGTAAACAAAGAAACGGAGAAAAGTAAATAACAATGGAAGATTAAAATAAGTGAAAAGCAAGAAAGAGTAAATAAAGGAAATGAAAGAGTAAATTGCAAAGAGACATGAACAATAGAACCTGGAATTAATTCGGCAGAACTCCGTTACAAAGCTTTGAAAGATTTCAAGCACTTTTACATAAGCCTAACTGCTTGAAATTAAATGTAAAAAGTGAAGAAATATGAAGGGGAAAGAAGGGTTCTTAGGCCTAGGAGACCTTGGGGGAGGGGTGGAAGGAGATGGGGAGAAGAATGAATTAAGGAGGTGCCTTGGCCACCTATTTATAGGCCAAGGCTCCTCAGGACCGCTCAGAGGGTTGGTGCCACCGCTCAGTGGTGGAGTCAGCCTTGGCGGGCGGACGCGGTTTGCTAGCTGGCGCCAGCTGGCGAAGTTTCTAGAAGTCTGGGCGCTCAGCGGACTGACTTGCACAGCAGTCAGTAAAACTGTAATATCTTGAGCTACAGAGCTCCGATTGAGCTGATTCAAATTGCCACTTAAATCTAAGAGATAGAGCTACAACTTTTTAGTTTACATCAAATCGAGATTCAATATCCATCATGGCTCAAAATCAATGGCAAAGTCGGTGTCAGAAATTCTCAGCTCATCTTTTAACCAAATCTTGTTGGAATTGAATCTAATCTTGTATTTATTGGTCCAAATCTTCTCTTCACATCTTCATTGATCCTCCTAGACATTCATTCCCTATAATTCAAAATAAAAAAAACTACANTTCAAAATAGAAAAACTACAAAAGAAATATTACATTCGAAGAGAATTAATACCTTATTTTGCCGTTTTCCTTAATTTCTCTCAAAAGAGGACAATGTGTAAAAACGTATTGATTAAGTATTAAACCTACACATTTTAGTATGCATTTGCTCACTTATAGAGTAATAACTTAGGGTATAAAATTGACTTATCAGTTAATTAGGAGGATCGGGAGTAAGACAGAAGCTAAAGGAACCTTGGAAACCGTAAGAGGAAGTCCAATCTAAAGTATGCGTTGGGTACGAATTGAGGATCTGAGAAAAATCACTAAGGAGAAGGAATTCGAAATCCTGTGGAGTTTGAAAGGGATCATGGGGCGTAACAAGCCCAACACCATAGTTGAGTAGGGACCACTGAAACGTGGAGGTGTGCAAAGGATTAAATGAAATAAAGCACAATAGAAACCTTATAGGATCGACGCACCCTTTTCCTTAAACGTAAGTTAGCATGTTGATAGACCTTGTGTCTAGATTAACCTAATACAGAGAGAAAACTAGGAACCATTTAAAGATGATCATTAGTAAATAATGAGTTGACCCTTAGGGTTAACAAACTATTAGAGAAGTTAGGAAACCAAGACCAGTGAGTACTTGATTCATGGAGTTAAGACAAATTTTTAAGGAGATTCTGAAACACCCTAGCTAACTGATTACCCGTACGTGGCAACACAGCTCACTAGGTTGTTATCTACTTGGTTGGAATACATAGCCCATCATGTTATCTCAAAAATAATCAGTTAAGAAAATAAGGACCCATTTTAAAATTTCCATTTTCATCGCATAATTACCAAAATAGAGCCATGCGTTGGAATCAATAATATAACAAAACGTATATCGGTATATGACTAAGGCATTTCTATATATATACAACAAGTGGTCCATAATACAAAGTCACAAAATGTATCTCTAATACATAACCTAGATATCTCATGTACAGAAATACTGAAATACATCAGTTGCTACAGCATATCAAAATACAACATCTATCTATCGACCAGCCGCTCATGGCTCAGCTGGTGGCTCTTCTTCAGCATCCTCAAAATATGAGTCGTCTTCTCCTGTACCTGAAGTCATAAACAGTGGGAAATGAGAACGGTAGGTTCTCAGTGGAAATAACTCTAGTTCCTGAGTTGTTTAACAAATTATGTCAGACTTCAGGCCGCTCAGAGATCTCTAAGTGAACATTCAACTATAACCTACCATTTTATTATCTGGCCTATCTGAACGGCTTTATATACATCATTAGGTGATCTGGGAACTATTCTTGTTTACTGCGTTCTCGTGCTCATTAGCAGGTCGTAAGAAATCCGTCTTGAGCAGGCTCTTGATGGTGCGGCATAACAGCATATATTCAACATAATACATTACATAATAATATACATTTAGCATAACAGCAACATTACAGTATATAGTAGTATTCAACAGCATATGTCAGCATATAATAACCTATAACATCCTATGGCAGCATGTACAGCATTTATCAGCACATAACAACATTTAATGTTTTGAATCTGCATCACCACATAACCTGTTTGCAATACTGTTATTCACCCTCAGAATGACATCCTCTATGGACATCACTATGATGGAATAACGTCACACCTCCAGTGTAGGCCGACACTGTCCTGACCTCACTGCGGTGGGCTTCCACCTGCCGTGTGCCCCCTCGGGACCCCTCGACAGTGGGCTGGGATGGTACCTCCCCACCTAAGCTTGCCCCCTTTCGACAATGCAAAGGCGTGGTACCCGCACACCTCCAGGTATGCCATATAGACACCACCTGTGGCGGGCTTCCACATTCAGGATGCCTAGACCTCCTGAAGTGGGATCATAGCGGCTCACGTGATCACGGCCTTTTAGCATGGCATATAGCCAGCTTTCAGCATGGGGCATTTAGCCATTTCTTTTTCAGCATATGGCTTTTAGCCATTTCCAGCATATGGGCATTGGCCCTTATTCAGCATTGGCCATTAGGCCTATTCAGCATATCTCAGCATATCTGTACCTGCAACATGGCATACTTTTTCCCTATGGTTCATTTCAGTATCTTATTTATCTCATAGTCCACTACAGTGTTTTTAATCTAGGTGAGTCATACAAGCATGATAAGGCACAATTGTCAGCATAAATTCAGATCATGTTCATATTCAATGCATTTCATCATCATACCGCATAAAAGTTCACATACTTCAATCATCATTCATACACATAGCATTCAAGACTGGTTAGGAGCCTCAAGAGGGTGCCATCGGCCTTTATCAGCTTCAGACCGCTCAGCGGATTTCTTGATCGCTCAGCGGTTTAAGCTTAATCGCTCAGCGGTGAGGGTTGTATCGCTCAGCGGTGATAGCTTCACCGCTCAGCGGCACTAACTCCATCGCTCAGCGGCCTTACTTTCTCGACCTTTCTTCCACCGACTTCCACAGCCTTACTTTTAAAAATATCTTTTTACTTTCCACATCAGCCCAGCGTCGCTCAGCGGTGCCTGAGGGTCGCTCAGCGATGCTTTGGCGAGAATGAAAAACCTAATTTCCTTTCTTCTTCCTCCTTGCTCCATAATCTCCCATGGCACCTGCTTGAGTTCCATACCTGATTCAAGTACAATAATCCTATCTAATCCAGGTCACAAGACCCTTCAGAATTGTCTCCCTAAGTCCTAGCATCATTTCTACCATATATGCACATATTCTTACATAATCATCAAACACAAGCATAATCACACAAATAACATCCACCATCAAAGGGGTGAGAAACTAGAGTTACCCACCTCTTCACAAACTTGTTGTTGCTAGGAGACAAGAGAACCAAGCCTTGTTTGCTTACTTGGAAGCTCCTTGACCTAAAACATCATTTTAACCTAATTAGCACAACCATGGATTATGGTAGCACAACTCCTTACCATATTATGAAAACTCACTCATAACTCTTCCTAGCCTTCCTTAGATGCTTAGGAATGAATCATGGTGATAGAAATATAAACTTGAAGCTTGCTTGAAGCTCTTAAGGTAAAGGAACATAAAACCTAGGTTATGGAGATTTAGGGTTAAAACCTTGAATCCTTGGGTTCCTCTTGAAGAAACTCCTTAACCTTGATGCTAGCTTGCTTTCTTAAGTGTCTTGAGGAGAATTTAAGATGATGATAGGCAAAAGATGATGATTTTACCTTGGAGGAGCTTTGGAGAAATCTATGGAAAGCTTAGGTTTTAGGAAGTTTTGGAAGAATGAAAACTTAGGAGAATTTTGGGGGATGGTTTCGGGTTTTGGAAGGGGAAGGGCTGGCCGTGGCTTTTCTTACTTCCTTGGCCATCCAAAATTACCATTTTACCCTTAGTGTGTTTTAGGTTATGTTTATGCATTATTTCTTTATGTACGTAAGTCCTAAAAATATTCCGGACATACCGTTATGCTCTAAAAATTCCGTTCATGAATTCTAAAATATTACTTGACAGATCCTTAATTTATTTCCATATTAATATATTTTACAGACTCCTATTGGGTCACAATTAATTTCTAATACTGCCTAATTTCGGTTCGGACGTCACCAAACCGCAAAATAATTATTTTTAACTAATCTGACCAAGATAAATTAATATTAGAATTTTTCTGTCATTTTATCTCACCTTTTCCCTTATTTTATATTTTTAATTCTTTACTAAGTGATGTCCTAAAGAACGAGAAAAGTCGGGTTGTTACAGATTCCATGCACTGATGCCTAGAAGATCTGTTTCACCATTAAGGAGATTGAAGAGCGCAGCAAGAGCGTGGCGGAACACAGTTAGACCCCTCCTGGAGTAAGTGGAGGTGCCCCTTGCCTGGAATTAATTCAAGACCTCAATTGCCAACGTATGCTTCCCGAGGAACCTCAAGCCCCCAAGTGAAGCGGAGTTTGGGGACTACACCAAGGAGACATGTCAGTTAAGGAATGCACAACCAGGTTTAAAGAGAGATGAGCAAGCACGGTGGGACACACGTGGAGAGCATGGGAACTCGTGAAGAAAAGAAGGGTAAGAGGAAGATGGTCGTGCAGGGAGGGCAACGACAAGAACTGCTATGGGAAACATGACGACTTCTCTAAAACTGCCACTATAACCCTAACTGCAGCACGACAGTTAGGACTAGTGATTGCCATACGGCTGAAGAGGCACCGGGATACGGATAACCAAGGTAAGCAAGTGGAAAGAGGTAGGAACCTTAAACGAAAAGTGGAAGATGATGTGAGAAAGGCTTACCCTGGATTGTTCTAGAGGTACGAATTCTCACCCTGAATTTTTCTAAGGGGGAATGTAACATCCCGATTTTTTCCCTTATGAAGATGTCACGAAAATCCACAATTAGGCCTAGCAAAAGACACAATCGGAACGATTATTTGGACTGAGAAAATTATTTAGAAAATTAATCACTTCCAAAACGCCAGTCCAATGATGGTTTCTTGATCTCACGGAGTGTCGCGAGGTTCGTGCCCGTTTTCAGTCAATACGGAAATCCAGTTGGGAGCCAAAGGGATCTGTGAAGTATAGGCTGGCGGAAACAAGTTCCTGGATACTTTGTTTCGGTATGCCATTCTGACCGGAAAGGTTCGTAGATCGCGGACACGTGTTCGAAATATTTTTCGGATATCCGTACATGGGTGAATGGCTCCCAAACGCGATCAAAAGTGACGAAACCTTAACTCGAGGCTAGGATATTTAGAATATTTATAATAAAATAATAATATAATAATAAACTAAATTAATTAATAATTAAATAAATAAGCAGCAGGGGGCACGGTTATAAAAAGGCCCCTGGTGAAAAAAGAAACTTTACCTGCTTTCTCTTAGTTTTTCCATTTTCTAGTATCGTTCCTACACATGCGGTAGCGCCGCCGGACTCCAGAAAAATTGGATGAGTACACCCACGCAAAGAGAATATTCTCCTCTTCATTCCTACCGATTAAGAAACTAATTTCGAGGTGGGTAACCCTAAGCCCACTGTCGATGTGGTTGAATTTTTTTACTGTATATGTGTTGTTTTGTATTTCTGACTATAAAAATGTTAAGTACTATTTTTGGGAAAAACAGGGTGAAAAAGTTTTAGGAAATTTTGATGAATGAAATGTATAACTGTATTGATTGGAACCCTAGGAACAGTGGTTTTCTGTGGAAAATGGAGAACTGAAGTCTCGGGGAAGCAATTTTATAGGTTTCATTCGAATCCTTGAGGTTTTCAATCGAATGAAAGCCAAAGTGAGCTTTCAATCGATTGAATTCCTATGCAGTCGAATGAAAGAAAATCTCAGGATTTTAATCGAATGAAACCTTATTTCAGTCGAATGAAAGAACTCGTAGGGATTTCATTCGAATGCAAGCCAGGCATTTGAATGAAACCTGACAAACTTGAGACTTTAATGGTTCCAAGGGATCCAATGAGCAAAGATGTGTTTATTGTGGTACAAGAAAGCATGCATCATGAGGATAAATCACTAGAAATTATCATGCAATGAATGTTTAATAAATGAAGATAACAATGAAAGGTAGGAACAAGAGTATGATGAAAAGATAAAAGTGCATATGATAAGGTTATGAAAGAATGATGATTTCAGTCCACTTATGGCTTAGCCCAAAGGAAGGCGACCTGAGTGTATGATACCCCAGCTAAGAAATGATGTCAAGCTCATGCATAGTGCGCAATAGCAAGTTGGAAGGGTACGCAGGCATTTTCCCATGTCTTGATGCTCGAAGGGAACGCATGGGGCTCGATCACGTCACCACGCTTGAAGGGAACGCATGAGACAAGATCACCTTGCACACATGTATATATGGTTATATTACGACGGTTAGGGGTAGAAAGTGCGAGAATATACATAAAGAAGACTAGTTCCCCAAATCACCTAGATAATGTAGATAAAGTTGTTCAGGATCCTAGGCAAAGATAATAATCAGTAGCATGTTAGTATGCATGATCACTTAGAGATCTCCTGAACGACCTGGATGATAGCCGAGAAATGAAGCGATAGGTAGAGCCAAGGAACCCAATGAGGACTAAGTGTTCTTACCCCCACTCGGTTATGGATCTAGGTGGGCACAGCGAGGAACTCGATCCAAGAGACGCATGGTAGGCAACAAAGAGCTGTCGATCGGAGCTGGAGCAAACCGACTACGGTCGCGCTAAGGCGACAAATGTTTGTATTATGTTCTATGACTTGTATACTTTTGTGTACATATTTATTAGTAAGGCAAACGTGTAACTGTATTTTGGGACCTTTGTTGTAGATATATATACAATTGTTTTTCATATTCCTCTATGATCTCTACCTAAATTGGGGTAGACGCTAACGATTATTGTTATATATCCTCTTACTCACACATGGCTCCTAATTTATAACCTAATAAGAACACGAACGTTTTTTTTCAAGTTGGTCCCTATTTTTGCCTAAGAAATATGTGCAAAGGTAAAAGTAAAGGCTATAAGTAACCCTACACAACGAATAACAACCCTGTGAGCATTGCTTACTACCATGGAAGTGGGCAGTTAGTAGGGGTGTTACAACCTCCGCTGAGCCTGCACCCACGCCCGGCCTCTCGCAGTCCCAGATGGACCTGCTCATGAGCCATTTCGACGCTCTGAGCGTGGATTTGTCGCGTCTGGAGCGCCTCGAGCACATGGTGATGCGGATGGATCGGGATCTGAGCACCGTCTATGGACACCTGGGGTGGTCTAGGTCCGCTCCGGCTGGGAGTGTTTCAGCCTCCGATCTCGCCCCAGCTGAAAACCCTAGCTAACTGCATACGCTTAAGTCGTACGCAAGCTCACTAGGTTGTTTACTACCTGGTGGGAATACCTTAGTCCATCGTTATCTTTCGAAAATAGTTACTACAGAAATAGGGACCAATTTTTAAAACTTTTCATTTGCATTGAATAATTACTAAAATAGAGCCATGCGTCGGAAAGAAAAAGTATAACAAGCGGTAGTGCCTTTGGGCTTAGCGGATAGCAGTCGAATAATAATAAAGCCTGGAATATACATTCGGTTGGTCCATCATACAAAGTCACATAGTTATAATTACAATAAGTAATGTACAAATAACATATACATAGTCCAAGAGTACCATATACATAATCCAAATACATAATATCAAAATGCAAGGGCTATTGGAACACTACTCCGCAGGCCCTTGATAAAAAAAATCCTTGTATCCAGCTAGCACTGGTCCATATCCCATCACGACCACTCACGGCTCCTCGGGCGGTTCGTCGGCATCCTCGAAGTACGAGTCATCATAGGTTCCTGAAGTCATAAGGCAGTGGGAGTGAGAATGGTAGGTTCTCAGTGGAAATAACTTTAGTTCTTGTATCTCGTGTCATATTAGGTCGGACTTCAGGCCGCTCAGAGATTTCTAAGTGAACATGCATACTAAACATCCTACTGATTATTACCTGGCCTAAGGTTCTGAACGGCTTTATCTACATTACTAGGTGATGGGGGAACTACTCTTACTTACTAAGTTCTCGTGCTTATTAACATTACGTATACATACATAGCCGTCTCGAGCATTCTCTTGACGGTAATTACAGAATATCAGATACATACATTTCATATATTCATGCACAGCAGAATGAACATGCTTTTGGAATATATGTTATTCCCACTGTAGTAGTGCCCTCTTTCGATAGTACTACGACGGAATAACCTCGCACCCCTAGTGTAGGCCCTCTTTCGACCTTCCTGCGGTGGGCTTCCACCTGCCGTGTGTCCTCTCTCGACCCCTCGGCAGTGGGCGAATATTGTACCCCCACCTAGCATTGCCCTCTTTCGACCCTGCTAGGCATGATAACCGCACACCTCTAGGTATGCCATATCGACACCACATGTGGCGGGCTTCCAACTTTAGATGTCCCTTTGACCTCCTGAAGTGGGATCGTTATTTGGCTCTCGTGATCACGGCCTTTTTCAGAATTTTTCAGCATTTCTTTTCATTTAGCATTTTCAGCAGCATTTCAGCATTTCTTTCCTTTCAGTACCTGCAGCATGACATGACTTGTTCCCTATGGTTCAATTCATAATCTTTACTTATTGCAGAATTACTTCTAATCCTCTCAGAATCCTCTTATCATGATGCATGGAATGCTAACAGATTATTTCACATACTGCACTTACATCAATTACCAATTACAGTTAAATCATTGATTGTTAGACTATGTGCCTCAAAATAGTACCCATAACAAAGTTAGGTCTCAGACCGCTCAGCAGTGCCCTAGGGTCGCTCAGCGGTTTGAGCCTGAGCGCTCAGCGGTGCATTGGGATCGCTCAGCGGTACCAAGGGCTGCTCAGCGGTCACTGGCGAAACTTAAAACGAAATGGCTTATTTTCTTTCCTTTCTCTTCCCCTTTGCTTATGGTTACTCCTTGAGGTTTTCATACATATTCTAACTATCAAAACCTATCTAATCCAGGTCACAGAACCCTTCAGAATCATCTTCTTAAGTCCTAGCATAGGTTCTAACATCATGCAAACATAAAGACATACACACATAAAGACATACACACACATAAACACATACATCCACCAAAGAGGTGAGTAAACTAGAGTTACCCACTTCTTAAGAGGCTGATTCGGTGAGGGAAGAGAGCGGGGGAAGTCGTCCTCCGAGCTTCGGGCGCGATCCAAGCTTCCTAACGGAGTTTCTGCAGCGTTCACGGAGCACACGGACAGAGTTTCCCCTAGGGTAGGAATTTTTCCAATTTTTTTCTGCATAGGGGCTGTCTATTTATAGGCAAAATTCTGCCTCCCATAATTACATTTTTTTCCCCTAAGCATAATTACCAAAATACCCTTTTTAATTTCTTTAAAAATTAATTAATTTGGATGATAATCCAAATGTCCCATCAATGAATAGTAAATTGGATTTTTAATTAATTTCCTTGGTAATCAGATTAGGTCACGTGGGAATTGGGAAATTTGACTTTTCTCGGTTCCGTTTTGCTCGTGTTTTATCGCTCGCAGAGTCGGTACGTCGCGTACGGTCGTCCGAAAAATATTCCGCTTGTATCGTCGCGATCCTCTAATTTCCCTCTACCTAGGAATATTAATCTTAGAAGGTGTTGGTGAATTTTCCTCCGGAGAGTATATTTCACAGATACCTTCGACCCCTTTCTACGCTTTTGTGTCTGCCGACCACCGTTCGGCTCACGATTTCGTTCTTTCCCAACCTTCCCGATGGGGTCGTGGGACTATGCTAAGGGGTCTGAAACTTTTCCCTGGTACCGGTGGGGCTTCCAGAGACTTCGGGTTCTCTGCTCAATTTTACACGCTAAACGGAGCTATTTTAGTGTCTGCGAAATCGTCTGAAACTCAGCAGAACTCCGTTGAACGGTCAATTTAATCTCATCATCCGATTCTGAGGGTCAGTAGGAATCATTTGAGTGTCATCCAACTTGGCCAAAACCAAACAGAATAATTCCTACAGACTTCCACACATTTACTCTTACCCAAGGTTCGATGAGCAGTTATTCGACGAAATTCTTACTAAGAAAAGAGTGGGATGTTACACCAGCGACCATGGAGGAGGATCCAACACCTACTCTGGAGGAGGCAAAGTAGGACCATTAGGGTTTCCTAAGATGTAGGGTACTTAGGATTATGTATAGTAGCCTAAATGCCATTTTGTAAATACCATAGGTTAGGGGTATTTTGGGAATTCGACTTGTAACAGGTCTGGCTGACTCCTAACCTATGTAATTACGGCTAATTATTAATATAATGTTTATGTTATCCTTCTCTGCTTCAATCTTTAGTGAATGCATTTTAAAAGTACACTTAATAGTTTAATTACGCACCTTAAGGGTATTTTCTTCCATACGCAGAAATTTAGGGTTTCGGACAGCTTTACACTTCCCATTTTCACCGGCACATAGTGGCCAGGGAGGGGATAGGGGAAATCGGGGCTTCGTTCATGAGATAAGGGGAAAATTTGAAGTTATAGGGGTATGATGGCCAATTTAGGTTTAGGGGCAAAATGGTAATTTTGGGGGCAATGGCTCCCAGCTAACCCTCGGCTAGTCTCTCCATACCTATTAGAAGTGGAATGAGGGCCACGTAGATGGGTTTGACCTAAATCGCGACGGATACGCACGTATATGGAATTTCGCCTTATTACGAGGCGTTTACGGGTCACTGGTGGACGTAGTGGTCGTGACGGCTCGTGGTCAGGTCTAGAACCCTGCCTGTACCAGCACAATGTGGGTGGTGAAGTTGGATCCGAGAATTTGACAAAAATCGACTTTGAACGGGAAAAAATCATAACAAACAAGCTTCTTCCATGGAGGGGTAAAATCGGGAATCGGAGGAGTTTATCTCGGCATCCACCGGCTTTTAGTCCCAAATAGGATATGGAACTAAGGTGGGAAACCTTCGGGGTGCAATGAAATACAGAATACAAAATGCCCTGCAAATTGGACAATTTTGTTGTTGTCATTCGAATGAGTCTCAGGTCTACATTCGAATGAACCTAATTCGTGAAGCATTCGAATTATGCATTCAAATGAGTCCTGAAATATTTTTCCTTGAGTATTTTTAACAATCTTCCTTCCTGACTCCCTGCTTCCTGCTTCCCTCAAAGACTCAGATACACTTCTCCCTTGCTTTCCTTACCTTGGCAACCCTCCAGCTCACCTCGGGCTACGTCGCGGCTCGATTAGCGTTGTACTCATCACGTTTCCAGGGTTTAGGCGATCTTTCGCCTCTCGCAACCCTTCAGAGAACCTGCAAAACCCTCAACCATGAGCAACGCCATGCCTCATCTCTTTCGGGCGACATGGTTGTCCACTGACATCTGCGAACCCTGAGGTGATCAGCCTCAAAGGAACCGACGCTCACTGGCTCAACACATCTCAACTCGTTGAGTGTGCACCGAATTCATGCTCAAAAGCATAGTGCGGCTCAGTCCTCAAGCTCCATTGGACCAAACTGACCTATGCTTAAGTCATAGACTTTCCCAGCTAGGTGGTTGACCTCTGGTACTGTGAACCATTACTGTTCTATGTTACCTGCTCAAAATTAGGGTTACAAAAAATACGGGCCATTTTGAAATTTCTTTTGCAAGTACGGATATCAAGGAAAATAAAGAGCCATGCAAATACTACATCGTGTAACGGTTTAACCAAGAAGTAAAGGGAATGCGAGTACATACCTGTAGTGGGTAGATCTGTCAGCAGAGTGTACACATAGAGGCCCGAATATACATAACACACCGATTTATTATTAATACATAAGTCTGGTCCTATCATTCTAATATACATACAAGTTCCACGCAGGATACATATATAACAACTAAAGAAAAACCTATGTACACGAGTGGTACTACTCACTTCATGCACGGTACATCTCTACACCTACATCTACTATCGGGGTCCTGGGGGTCCTGTCCTCTACTCAGAGTCCTCCTCGCGCTCCATGTGGTCCTCCTCTCCTGCCGCCTCCTCCTCCTCACTAGACAGATCTGTCACCGCAATGAAATCTCGCGGACCGAAGTGGCGCGGTAGCACTGGGATTACTCTCTTTCTAGCGGTCATCCGGCGGCCTCATCCTCGCACAGGGGGAATGGACATACCGGGGTCTGGGACTAGCTCCATCTCTGGCTCCGGCTCGGATGGGGAGACCTCCTCCTCTACGTTAAGGTGGATAGGATCTCGACTGCTGCTCCCTGGATGCTCATCGATCCAGATCGGGCGCATCAGAGAGGACCCTGGGCCTCTGAGTCTCCGCCTGGGGGGTCTACCCGGCTCGTCAGGCATACGGGTAGGTGCAAAGGTATACGTCTCCAAGAGGGTGTGTAACACCCCGCGTTCCTGTCAGAGAAATAATCACCGAAATTAGACATAATTAATTTCTAAATCATGAACTAGGGAGGGTTAGGATGTAAAATTTACAAGTCAAATGCCCATAGGATATGGGCGTAGTCGCTGTAGGAAGTCTCGCAGATAGCCGACCTGCGAGTGTCTGTCGTTGTAATTTTACGACGCGTAAAAGGTATCTGTGAAAATACTCCTCTGGAGAAAAATTCACAAACAGCTTTTAATTTTAATAATCTTGGGTAGAGGGAAATTAGAGGATCGTGACGGTTCAAGCGGAATATTTTTTAGACGACCGTGCGCGACGAACCGATACTGCGAGCGATAAAAAACAAGCGAAACGGAACCGGGAGAAAAAGGAAATCAGATTCAGCGCGTGGGGAATTAGATTGGTTTGGAAAATTATTTTTAATTCATTTACTATTCATGATTTGACATTTTATTTATCTTTTAATTAAATTAAATAAAAATGAAAATAGAAAATGGCATTCTTGTAATTAATAAGAAGGGTAAAAGGGTAATTTTGGGGGCAGCATGGAGGCTATAAATAGCCCATCCATCGCAGAAATTTTCACGAAAAATTCCATTCTCTACCGAAAATTTGTCCGTTCGTCGACTGATCGAATTGACCAAAGACCGACCTAAGCTTGGACCGGGATTAGGACTCTAGGACAACTCTTTATTGCCATCCTCTTCATCAAAACCAGCCCTAGGAAGTGGGTAACATAGGCTAGCCACCTCCTTTGGAGCTCTTTTGTTTATGTGTTTGTATGTGATTGTGTATGTAATTATTTTCTTAGAAATGTTCGGTTAGGACTTGGTTTATGTGAGCATGGTTAGGATGTTATAGGGAGTGAATAATAGGTAAAAATGAGGGATGTTTGATGCCCAAGAACTTGGAAGAAGTGAGAAAAGAACATGGAAAAGCCTTGCTGTTTAGCTTTGGTTTAGGTGCTGTTCGCCCCAAGGCGCAAAGCGGCCCAAGAGGGCACTGAGCGGCCTGGCGCTGCACAATACTTTGACCTGGAGTCAAACCTTGCATGGCCCACGTGCCAGGGCAGACCGCTGAGCGCCGAGTAGTAGCGCTGAGCAATCTGTGACGTGGACGCCACGTAAGCGGATAAGGCGGACACAGGACTTTTGGGGAACTGGGCTAGCGCTGAGCGAAGGAGATCCTTGCGCTGAGCGGTGTGAACTTGAAGCGTTGAGTGGACGGGAGCCTTGAGCTGAGTGGTAGGTCTTCCTAGCGCTGAGCGAGGAGAGCCTTGCGCTGAGCGGTCAGAGCTTTCAGCGCTGAGCAGTGGGGGCCTGTACGTTGAGCGGCCTAGGGATCCGAGGTTGCTGGCTAGTCTTATCTAAGCAACCCTGTGATGATGAGTGCCTATTCAGGTGAGCACAGATGTTTGCTTTACTGCAAGACATCTAAGGATGAAAAGAACAAGAATGTATCATAAGAATCAAGAAGCGCATGCATCATGAGGTAGTGTTGCCATAGGACTTAGGGTAGCCACAGATCACTAGAATAAAATGAACTAATGTGCAAAGATAGTAATCTAATTTAGGGAACCAGTTAAGTTAAAAAGGGCCCCGGCCACCGAGGGTCGGTGTAGCCCGAAGTGATAACTTAGTTATATAATAGGAATCCCTCTCTTGGTACGTCACACTGACAAGCCCCTTCCCAGTCTAGCGAGTAGAACTGGTTTATGATGATGACACGCAGACAGTGATCTGAATACGGGTTTCAACCCGGAGAGAGAAAAGAAAGAAAGGAGCAGAACAAGATCTTTTACGTCATGACGGTTAAAAGACAAGAATGATGTCCACAAATGTATAAATATGCAAGCGTTAGAGTCCAACTGGACTTAAGCGAGAACTAGTCTAAGAGTTAATCATACAGAAGATGTTATAATAAAGAAATATACATATTTACATACAGTCATTTGGTCCATACACAATACACACTTATGTTATAATACATAAGTACAATTACTGCACATACTAACTAATGGCTAACATAGACCATTTACTACTACTATTAATTACAAAACTATAGTCGCCTTCCTACGTTGCTAGAAAGAAGTAACTCCTGCTACTCTTTGGGATCCCGTCGTCCTCAGTACGCTCGTCGTGTCTACCTGGAACCATAAAGAAGTAGGGGTGAGAACGTCGCGTCCTCAGTGGGTTTCTATGGGCTTACCTACTCATTTCATTACTCCAGTATGATTCCGCCGCTCAGGGGGTCTCTAGGTGTTATAAAATACTAATACCCCTACTGATTATTATCCATGCTAGGCCTGAGCAGCCTTATCTAAGTTACTAGGTTCTCTGGGTTGTAATCTTTCCTTTACCTATCCTTAGCAACTGGGCATTTTCTATACTCTTATACTATACTCGTAGATCGTACTCTATATTCTTATGTTATCTTCGTATCTTGTGACCTAACTAGAGGCCGTCTCATGAAACAGTGGTTCCTTGACATGGCCTTTGCACATACATATCGTAAACAAGTTTCATATACATATTTGCCACGTATTTCATGCACATATCACATATACATATCAGCATGTTCACGTATCACATAGACATATCATATTCATGTTTCATGTTGACATATCGTGTTCGTGTATCATGTACGTCTCATATGGATGTGATGCATGAGGTCAACTTGCCCGGAGGCAGCCTCCTCCATATCGTGTCATATCATATTCGTGTCATGTCATGTCTGAGGGTCGACTTGCCCGAGGGCAGCCTCTTCCGTATTGTATCGTATCATGTCATGTTTCATGTACATATCATATGCATGTCATGTCATGTCATGAGTGGTCATCCCCCTTGTACCCCAGTTGAACCGTCGTCCCCCTAGTGTACAACCTACTCCATATCCTTTAGTGGCAGAGCTCATGCCATACACGCATAGCGTGCCGTATCGTATTAGTAACCATCCCCTGTTACAGGGTGGTGAGGGGCTAGAAGCCACGGGATGACCATGTCATATTCTTTAGGATGAAGTCTTTTAAACTGCAAGAGGTCGTCATCGAATGTAGGATGTCATGTGTGCATGTGGGAAGTCCTATTTGAATGCAAAATGACCTATTGGAATGTAATGCAGGATGCTGTCTTCGTGTCATGTGTCTGTATTCATGTCATGAGGTCATATGTGTCTAGCATGTCATAATGTCATGTCATGTGGTCTTATGCATCTAGCATGTTAGCATGTCATATGCATGTCATGTTATCTACTACATGTAGCATGTCACATTGCCATATACATATCATGTTAACTAAGGAATTTAGCAAGTCATACCGTCCTATACATCATACATATCTATGTATCTCAGCTAGCTTTAATGTTTGTTGGAACTATGGGCCCAAGACTGTTTTCATAAACCTTGACTCCCTGGCTTAGGTTAGCTCGGTGACCTAAAGTCTCCGGGGCTGCCTACTGTTCTCGAAAACTCTCGGTTCACCTCGTCACCCCTATCCAGGGTTCCATGGAAATCGGTAAGTTTCAGGTCGCTTGATGAAAGCTTTTTCCTTAGTGGATTTATACTCTCGTTAATTTAAAATATCCTTTTTAAAGCTTTCAGATCCTCGAGGGATCCAATTGCAGTAAAGTTTGTATTATCGTATCCACAGAGATTGTGACTGAAACAATAGTATTTGATTGATACTACGTTAAGCTTGTTAAAGGTGATTGATTTGTTGAGTGAATTTAATAAAGAAACAATCATAAGCTAAAATATAAAACGATAAATGAACTTAAGTTTGGGCAAGTAAGAAATATGTTGGGATTTGAGTTGCAATATTGCTTTTAATGTAAACAATAGCTCAATTAATATGATCTATGAGTTCATATGATTTTACCGCCACCAGTTCTTAACTTAATCATCTTTCTCAAGCATGTTAAGTTCACAAGTTCCTTTATTAAGTTGTCAATGTCTTGCACAAACTTAACAAAATAACTTGACGTTAAAGCGGGTGTTAATGCGATTAGTTCTTGGTTTCCAGTTACAGCAGTTAAGAACTAAATGAATTGATCTAGGTCAAGCTCAAATAGTTGTAACTTTCGTTCACAATATTTAAACGTTTAAATCAAACTTAAAGAATAGCAAGATTGAATTTAACTTGGTTTGTAACTTACTTAGAATAGCTTTCACTCAAACAAGTAAGTCTCAAGTTAAGAATCAAAGCACTAAACAAAAGTTAGCATTAGGTGCAAGATCAATCATAAAAACCATAAAACTTCATAGAATCATAATCATAAGTTAAGATGGATACATAAAAGCAATACAACGCATCAAATCCCAACAAAGAAGAAGTTAGCTATCCATTTTCATGGGTAGGTTACAACTTACTAGGGTTTAGAGCAATGGTTGGTTGAGAAGAGAGGTGAAATGCTTCCACACGTCCACCACGGTTCACAACCGTTTTACAATCTGGCAACACTTCCGTTAAGGAAAGCTTTTAAACCCTAATTTCCTACCTAACCCTAGCTTAGGAAAGTATGAAATATGAGTGGAATGATGAAGGAGGAAGGAGGGAATGAGTGATGCCCATAATGCCTCGGCCTCCCTCCTATTTATAGGAGAAATTTGGGAGGACCGCTCAGCGGTTAGGGTAACACCGCTGAGCGGTTTGGTCAACAATGGTGGCTTACGCGGCTTCAATTAATGTGGTTGCGGCTTGCAGGGCGGCGCCGAGATTCGTGGTAGCTCCAGCCTGGCGTAATAAATGCTGGCGGTGGACCCTTTCTAGAAGCTTGGACCGCTGAGCGGTAAGCCTTGTTCGCTGAGCGAACCAGCCTAAAGTGCTGAGCGCTTGCGTGTCAACCGCTGAGCGAAGTTGCTGTTCCATATCATTTTTGTTTCCTTTCTTTTTATGCCCTTTTTCTTTCATTCTTCTGGGGATTAGTCTTCACTGTTATTCTTGTATCCATCTTCCATAATATGTAATAAAACCTACAAAACATAAGACTTTATTTAGGTAATTTGTTTAAAACATAAACGGATAAGTGCCATTTTAATTAGTGAGAATTGCGTAAACTAGGCACTTATCATCGCTCAGCGCTCCCTTGGGTCCACTCAGCGGTCCCTAAAACCCTTCAGTTCGTAAATAGTTTAAAAATATATTTTTCTCACTTTAGCCTACAGACCGCTCAGCGGTTCATGAGGTCGCTCAGCGTCCTGGGCGTGGCCTGCATAACCTGCTCTGTTCTCTTGCTTTCCTTTTTCCATGGACACTACTTGGGGTTACTCCACAAGTTCCAACAACCATTTTACAACATATATCATCATGGAAAACATATCCAAATCATCAAAACATCCTAGGCCTAAGCATAGCATAACATAAACTACATTAGTCATCAAATCACATAAACAAACTCAAGCCATCTAAGGCCACCAAGAGCATCACGAAATTTCCAAGACTTAACCTCACCATATTCAGCCTCAAACAACCATAAACCAAGTAAGAATCAATAGCCCTAACATAGCTAACACATACTACACAGAACTTTCCTAAAAACACCTATTAGCCTGCAAGCAGTTAAAGCTCATCAAAGATAGCAAAGCTTGAGATTACCCACCTCTTTGGAGTCTTTAGAGATGGTGGAAGATGATTAGGAGGGTAAGGATTCCCTGGGTGTGAAGCTTTCCTGGTTGGTCTTCTAGTTCTGACAGCGTTCCGGCGGAGTTTCAGGACCGGGCGATTTTTCGGCAGTGCTTTGGCAAGGGGAGGAATATGTGAAAAATGAATGAAAATGGGGGCTATTTATAGAAGGCTGGACGTTCAGCTTAGGGGCAGATTGGTCCTCAAATTTTTTGTCCCAAAATTACCATTTTGCTCTTTCTAATTTAATTTATTAATTACTTAATTCAAAGGATAATTCAAAGGTCAAATCAATGAATAGTAATTGAATTTTTTAATATTTTCCTTGGTAAATCTGATTCCCCACGTGCTGGTTGCCAAGTTTGACCCCCTCTCGGTCTCGTTTCGCTCGTGTTTTATCGCTTGCAGTGCCAGTGCGTCGCGCACGGTCGTCCGAAAAATATTCTGCTTATACCGTTGCGATCCCCTAATTTTCCTCTACCTAAGAGTATTAATATTTAAAGGCATTTGTGAATTTTTCTCCGGAGGAGTATTATTCACAGATACCTTTGACTCGTTATCTCTCGCCGGTATCCGAACAGGACCGTTCCGCTGGCGTTTCAACGATCGCCTGTTCTCACTCATTTTCCTATTTAGGTTTTGGGCTAATCTAAGGTATTTTGAGAACTTTCCCTCCTTAAGGTATGATTTCCAGAGACTTGAGGCCCTCTGCTCAGTTCTACTGGCTAAACGGGGCCAAACGGGATTGTTTTAGTGTCTGCGGAATAGTCCGAAACCGAACCGCTTTCCGTTTTTTCGACACTTTGGGTTTTTCATCCATCTCTAGGGGTCGAGAGGAATCATTTGAGTATCAGCAGAATTTGGAAATATCCAACAGAATAATTTCTACTGACCTCGACAGGTTAACTCCTATAAAGGGCTCTATGAACAGTTGTTTGGGAAAATTTTCACTAAAGGAGGCATTGGCAATGTTTTTCTCCTTTCTAAATGCATTTATAAATTATTCTATTTATTTTTGCGAACCTTCTACTAAGGGGAACAAGTGGGATGTTACATTACACCCCCTTACAAGAATTTCGCCCGAAATTCCAGCTTTGCTAGAGTTTCTGGGCTTCCCCCTATGTTTTGGTTAATACTTATTACCACTCACTTACCCTAAGCATGGTCGCCTATGTCCCATGCTTCTTCGGCTGTTGGGGTAAATACTCGTTCCTCCCGCTGGGCTGGGGTGGCACTGCAATCTGTAGCAAAGCGGTCGCTCCTCCCACATTTGTAGCAGGCATTCTTCCCTGCTAAATAGACTCCCCAGTACAGCTTGCCGCACCTTGGGCAAGGTGGGTTACTTTCTTTGCCTTGGTGTTCCCCTTGAACGCCGGATCCTTGAGCTCTTTTCTCTAGTTGTGTTCCTTGTGGGGGCTGGTCCCGGGTCTGCCTCCGCTCTTGTGGTTACTGGTATCGGAGTCGGGCGTGAAAAGGTAACCTTCTCTTCTGATCCTGGGAAGCATCTCCTTGTTCAGCCAACTTCCTCTTGTGCCTCTCATTCCTTTCCGCAGCTAGGTTCAGGGTCGACTCCTCTAAGATCAGGCACTTGTCTACCAAGGTAGCGTAGTTGCAAATGTCCAAGTGGTTTACTGCTAGTTGAAGTTCCCCCTTCAGTCCTTGCCGGTATTGGCCACACTTCCATCCCTCGGTTGGATTCAGCTGGTAACTGCTCGAGTAGCAGCACAACTTCTCAAAGATTGCTGTGTATTCAGACACCGTCTTATCTCCCTGCTTCAGCGCTAAGAACTCAGTCTCCTTCTTGTCCCTCATTCCTCGCGGGAAGTACTTATCCATGACTGTGGTGGTAAACTGCACCCAAGTAATCGAGTCCTCTTCCAGCTCCAGAAGGGGTCTGGTGGTGTCCCACCATTCCCTAACCACTCCTACTAACCTTCTTGAGGCGAACTTGACTTTCTGGGAGTCAGTGCAGGGGATGTCTTCGAATATCTGCTCTATTCCCCGGATCCGGTCGTGTACCACGTCCAGGTCCCTGATGCCCTCAAAGTTGGGGGGTTTCGTCCTAGCAAAGTCTGCATACGTTCGCGCATCCTCCTCCTGTGCTATTGGGGGTGCATCCCTTGCAGCGGTGGCAGCTACCATCTGTGCAGTCGCTCGGGCCATCTCTCTGATAACATCAGCAAAGTCACCATTTTCGGGGGTACGTCGTGTATGATCTCTTCTAGGCGGCATGGTTGTTTATATAGCACCTGCAAAATCCCGAGTTGATCAGTCTCCAGAAAAGCCGGTGCATATCAAATCAACACATTCAACCTCGAAGCAGTATACACTGTCATCATGCTCGAAAGCATAGTGCAGCTTAGCCCTCAGGCTCACTTGGACCAAACTGCTCTGATACCAACTGTAACACCCCTACTTTCAACTTACGCTATAGTCGTAACACTGATTATAGGGTTGTTATCTGCTTGGTTGGGGTTACTTTTAGCCCTTACTTTTAGCTTGGAAAATATCTCTTACTCAAAAATAAGGACCATTTTGAAACTTTTCCTTTCTCTACTTATTTACAAACTAGGAGCCATGCGTTTATGTATAAATATTCAAGCGTTAGAGTCCAATTGGACTTAAGCGAGAACTAGTCTAAGAGTTAATCATACAGAAGATGTTATAATAAAGAAATATACATATTTACATACAGTCATTTGGTCCATACACAATACACACTTATGTTATAATACATAAGTACAATTACTGCACATACTAACTAATGGCTAACATAGACCATTTACTACTACTATTAATTACAAAACTATAGTCGCCTTCCTACGTTGCTAGAAAGAAGTAACTCCTGCTACTCTTTGGGATCCCGTCGTCCTCAGTACGCTCGTCGTGTCTACCTGGAACCATAAAGAAGTAGGGGTGAGAACGTCGCGTCCTCAGTGGGTTTCTATGGGCTTACCTACTCATTTCATTACTCCAGTATGATTCCGCCGCTCAGGGGGTCTCTAGGTGTTATAAAATACTAATACCCCTACTGATTATTATCCATGCTAGGCCTGAGCAGCCTTATCTAAGTTACTAGGTTCTCTGGGTTGTAATCTTTCCTTTACCTATCCTTAGCAACTGGGCATTTTCTATACTCTTATACTATACTCATAGATCATACTCTATATTCTTATGCTATCTTCGTATCTCGTGACCTAACTAGAGGCCGTCTCATGAAACTGTGGTTCCTTGACATGGCCTTTGCACATACATATCGTAAACAAGTTTCATATACATATTTGCAACGTATTTCATGCACATATCACATATACATATTAGCATGTTCACGTATCACATAGACATATCATATTCATGTTTCATGTTGACATATCGTGTTCGTGTATCATGTACGTCTCATATGGATGTGATGCATGAGGTCAACTTGTTCGGAGGCAGCCTCCTCCATATCGTGTCATATCATATTCGTGTCATGTCATGAGTGGTCATCCCCCTTGTACCCCAGTTGAACCGTCGTCCCCCTGGTGTACAACCTACTCCACATCCTTTAGTGGCAGAGCTCATGCCATACACGCGTAGTGTGTCGTATCGTATTAGTAACCATCCCCTGTTACAGGGTGGTGAGAGGCCAGAAGCCAAGGGATGACCGTGTCATATTCTTTAGGATGAAGTCTCTTAAAGTGCAAGAGGTCGTCTTCGAATGCAGGATGTCATGTGTAACATCCCAGTTTTCCTTAGCAAAGATTTCGCATAATAAACTCGTGAACGAACTCCATCAGAGGTTGGAAGCGTGAGCTGTAGGTGTCCGTCAAGCAACGGATGTGCAGGACTATGTGGCTCAGGTGGATAAGTGCGGAGTTAGGGAGAATCTGAAAGGAATAGAAGGAGTATAGAGTACCAAGGAGCTTAGGAATAAAAGAGGATGCCCGGGAACGCTAGCCACGCTGGAGACGTCAGGAAGGTAGAAACCTGATTACCTAGGACTTGAGTGTCTGTAGAAATTATTCTGTTTGGTATTTCCAAATTCTGCTGACACTCAAATGATTCCCCTCGACCCCTAGAGATGGATGAAAAACTTAAAGTGTCGGAAAAACGGAAATCGGGTCAGTTTTGGACGATTCCACAAACACTAGAACAGTTCCGTTTAGCCCCGTCTAGCCAGTAAAACTGAGCAGAGAGTCCCAAGTCTCTGGGAATCCAACTTGTACCGGGAGAAAGTCCCAAATACCTTAGATTAGCCCCACAACCTTATTGGGAAGTTTGGGAGATAGCGAAACCGCAAGCGGAACGGTTGTCTGCAGACGCGGGAGCTTAACGATGTATTAAAGGTATCTGTGAAAAATACTCCTCCGGAGAAAAATTCACAAACACCTTCTAATAATAATATTCTTAGGAAGAGGGAAATTAGAGGATTGCGACGGTATAAGCAGAATATTTTTCGAACAACCGTGCGCGATGCACCGGGACTGCGAACGATAAAAAACGAGCGAAACGGGACAGAGGTGGGACCCAATCTGATTTAGCACGTGGGGAGGCAGATATTTTCAAGAAAAATAATTAAATATTCATTGATTTGACTTAATTTGACTTGATGATTATCCAAACTAATTAAATAATTAGAAAATGAAATTAAAAGGGCATTTTGGTAATTTTTGCCAAGGGTAAAATGGTAAAATGGGTATTCAGCCCTTGGGCTATAAATATCCCTCCCCAAAACCGAAATTTCCATGAAAAAATTGGAATCCTTGCCAGAACTCTGTCCGTTTGCCCGATCGACTGCTGTTCTGTCAAACCGGAGACCTAAACACCGCCTGCCTTAAACCCAGTTCACTTCCTCCACGAATCCCCTAACCCTTAGCCACGAAAATCTCTTTAAAAACCCAAGGAAATCTGCAGCAATTTCGGCCAAGAGGAGTTAGGAAGCATCAAAGTAAGCTAGGAGCCAGCAGGAAGCGTCAGAACCTGGAAAAGTGGGTAAACCTGACATAACCACTGTCGATGTGGTCTAGGATGCTTGAGGTTCATTTGTAATGTGTTCTATGTTAGATTATGCTAGGTTTTCTTATTTAATGCCTCTTTGTTCTTACTTAATGCCTCTTTGATGAATTGCTATGTGAACATGTGCTCTATGTGCCAGATGTGCTATATGCTTCATGACTAGACTGTTAGGGAAAATT
This sequence comes from Nissolia schottii, assembly GCA_003254905.1. Lineage (NCBI taxonomy): Eukaryota > Viridiplantae > Streptophyta > Magnoliopsida > Fabales > Fabaceae > Nissolia > Nissolia schottii. The sequence goes on along the minus strand of QANU01073078.1, from coordinate 3,330 downwards.
ATGAGCTGATTATGGAAATTATTTTGGAAGCTTGGAAATATGTTTATGTCTATTATAAATTGGTTAGAAATGATGGAAGAAATGCTCTAAGGATTGATGCTTAGAAACCCTGTAGAACATGGAAATTTGCAGGAATTAGGAGCTGAAATTCGTCAAGACTCGCTGAGCGGCCTGGGTTTTCACTGAGCGGCCTGCAGCCCTGAGCGATATACCCTAGGCGCTGAGCAGCCTGAACGAAGACAGACTTCCCACTTCGAAACTTGTTATTTTCTGAACATCAAACTTTGCTTAAAACATAATTTTTGTATTGCTTGCAATTATCCATAGATCTACTGATTTTACTAAAGTATCCTAAATGTTATGAACTAAGGATTAATGTTTGAGGCTTTCTAAAGTATGATAAATGTTATGAACTAAGGATTTATGTTCAAGGCTTTCCAAAGTATGATAAATGTTATGAACTAAGGATTTATGTTTAAGGCATATGAACTGTGATTGGAATGAACTGTATTGATGAACTGTATTGATGAATGTGCTATGTGATTATGTGTCATGGAAAATGGTTTTACAAAAGGAAAAGAAAGGAAAGGAAAGGAAAAAGAAAAGAAAGGAAAGGAAAAGGAAAGGTATCGGGCATGATGTCACTAAGTCCCAAAAAGGAAAAGGAAATAAAGGAAAAAGGAATCTTTTCCTAGCTATGCCACTAGCCGGCAGGAAAGGCAAGCTGAACCCTGGGCATGCTTCGTCCCTAGCATAAGGACGGGGTAGGGTCCCCTCGCCATCCCTAGCATAAGGATGGATTCTCCTATCGTGAGCTACTGAGGTTAAGCGCTGCCCAGTCCTCACGATACTGAGACAACAAGGAAGCTTGTCGCGGTAGGCCACCGTTATGGGGGCTTGAGCTTGAAGTATGCGCTCTAAGTGATATAACTATACATAAGTGGAGGTGCGAAGAAGCTTATAATTAAAATGGGCACGGTTATAAGTGGACGCGCATTGAAGCTTATTATGTGATTATGTGATTATGTGAAATATGTGGTTATGTGTGACTTAGGAAGTAGGATAGAGAACAGATGACTTAGTAATGAAGAATAGGTTCCCCAGTCACCTAGTAAATTAGATAAAGCTGCTCAGGCTTAGTATGGATTTTAATAAAAGGTAGGGACATAGTATAACTGCGACACTTAGAGACCCCGTGAGCGGCGGAATCATAATTGAGTGTAATACAGGTAGCAAGACCAGAGGTACCCCACTGAGAACCCAGTGTTCTCATCCCCCACTCCTTTATGGTTCCAGGTGAGCACAACGAGGATAGAGAAGACGTCATCGCGGGGAAGGCAACACGAGGGACGAGGAGAGGTGCTACAGGAGAAAGAACCCTTCCAAGGGAGGATAGCTAAAGATCAGACGATTAGCTAGTAGATGATATAGGTGTATTTGTACTTCTATGTGATATCTGTATTTAATACTTATAGTACTATTTATATATTGCTTATGAATGTATGAAGGACCGTTGTTTGTTATCTTGGCGAGTACTAATGATATCTTTATTTATCGTTAAGCATGCTATGTTTCCGCTCGCAATGTATGCTCTAACGCGACAAGGATCCTAATTTACTCTATGTGACGTATAAAGAAAGTTTAAATTTGGTCCATATTTTGGGTAGCAATATTTTTAAAAGAATACATGGGACTAAGTAATCCCTACCAAAGCAGATAACAACCTAGTGAGCATTGTTTGCGACGTACGCGTAAACAGTTAGCTAGGGTGTTACATTTGGTATCAGAGCAGTTTAGTCCTTTGGAGCCTGAGGACTGAGCTTATCTATGCTTCTGAGCATCTTCCTTTTTTAATTCTCCGGTGTATAAGTATAGTATACACCTTTATGTATAAGGCCCAAGTGCATAAATCAGGGTTCGTTGGTACCAGAACACTGATTTGTCATTGTTCCTTGTGCATATTCAGAATAAGATCACCATGCACTAAGTCTTGTCTTTCAAGGCAAGGAGTAGTGTGGCATGATATGCTCCATCACTTTGCTTTCATGCAACTGTTGCATTTCTCAGGAACATAGAGCCTCGGTAACTCTGTGTCTTGTTAAGTGTATTCAGGGCTAGATAGCGAGTACGGAGTGGACTCTGTAATCCATTATTCCCGAGGAATTTAGCATTCTGCTAAGTGCCTCTCAGCAATTTAATTCTCAGTGATGAAAAGAAAATGAAATTCCTAATCAAGGACCATTCTTGTTCCTCCTTGGTTAATATTCCTTCCCTACGACATGCGTTTCCACCCCCATAAGAATCCTTTGGGAAGAACCCCAAATTTCTCTGCCTCCTTGAATTTGTTCCTTCTACCTCTATGAATTTCGGGGAAGGATCACCAGGTTGAGATCGAACGTTCTACTCGCGGAAAGAGAGAAAAGAAAGATACCTAGAGACAAAACCTTCCTTCCGTCTTACTGCGTGTTATGGAAGTCATGCAGTCGTAGTAGGTGGACAAGCCCAATTGGGTTCGTCAGGCGAAGTTTACAAGTTATCCTACCATGTTCAAGATCTCCTACCCACCCTTGGAAGTTGGAGGAAGAATTAGAGGAAGTGAGACCACCGCTTTTGGAAACTCAGAGAGGGCTGGACCACTGAGGTTGGTGTGTAGGTGAGTAATTAAATGAAAATAAAAAGGAAGTGGAAGCTAGAAGGATGAGGGAAAACATAAATAATGAGGAAGTCGATGGGACTTGGGCAAAGGGTAAAACATGAAGGAAAGAAAACGGGGTAGCACTTCTCCCCGAGTAAAAGCAACTCTACATCCACAGTGAACGGGTATTTAAACGGATCTCGTGCCTAAAGGAACCTAGCATGCAAAGGAGGGGAACTAAGAGTTGACTAGAACAACCACCAAGGGGTTAATGAAGGTTGTTCACCTTTTTGTCCATCACATGTTATTGGACAGGCTTACAATCAGGGGATACGAAACAGATGGACAAGTAGTGTATGAAGTACAACGAAGGTAAGGAAATTGAGTGTGTATGAAAATTCCAGAAGATCATATCTTGGAGGATCAAAGATGTAACGGGAGTATAAGGGAATATGAGTAGGTCCCTATAAGTGAGTACAAGCTCGAATCAACTGAAAGTTACACTGAACAGCTGTTACCTTAACACGTATTGGGGGAAAACATAAGACCCCCAAGGAGCTAAAACATGGGCATTAATACAAGGGAACCGAGCTGGTGGAGTCCACCTTACGAAGTTTGAGGAGTTAGGTGTGTGTGATAAAGTTTATACAAAAGAGGGAGCACCTGTAAAGACTTAAGTTGGCATTGCCGAAGTT
>QANU01073048.1:456674-470687 GCA_003254905.1 Nissolia schottii | reverse complement strand
AGACCATTAGCTTTATTGCATTAAAATAATTATTATATTGTGTGTAATTGTTATGAAAGGTTTTAAGGTTATGTTTATGTTTTATGAAAGTGAAAGTTCATATTTATGTTCAAATTATGTTATTATGTTTTTAGAATGTTTTTTAAGGAAGCTATATTTACATTGACCCCTGGTACCATTGTAGTTTAGTTCAGTTCAGCTATCAGGACTAAGAGACTTGGATAGACTAGTTATCATAATCTATTGAGACCTAGGTACTCGGGTAGTCAGTTAAGTTAGGTCATAATGTTCAGGATCTGTTTATCTAAATATCTTCCTAAAGTTATGAGATTATATTATTGGTATATATTTAATTATGCTATTAAGATATATTATTATGATAAGGATATTTTAATGTTTTCATGTTATGATAATTATTATGTATTTCATATGTATGTGTCATGATTATGAATTGTCTCACGCAGTTGTGAATCCACCCACTGAGATGATGACCCGTGCCCATATCTGCTTGTTTATTTAAGATAAAATAGAGGATCTAGATTCAATTCCTCTCCAATAGTAGTCAGCAACTTTCCTTGGTGAGCTTTGCATTGCCTTGAAGTTGATCTAGTTTCAGTTTCAACTTGTTTATTTTATTTTAATTATGTTAATGTCTTAAAGTGTTCCAGTGAACTACATACTGGAATGTCAAGTATTTTTGTATTTAATTCACGCACTTTTATCAAGATGATTTATGTAAGGTTTTCATTTAGTTTCAGTTACAAAAGTTCAGTTTTCAATTAAAACTTTTATGTTACTTATGTTAAAATGAAGAGGTTTTCATGCTTAGCAAGTTCAAGAGGCTTATGTATAAGAACTAGTCCCTTGCATGTTGGTAATGATTTTTGGATCATTACAGTTTCATTCTATCAAATGGCATGACCTCATGTGGTGGTTTATTAAGGGGTGGTTTGGGTTCCTTGTTTAGAGGCTTCACTGCGAATCTTGGTTCTTGTCATGTTTTCACACCTGAGTGCCTATCATGCTTTGAATGTGGCTTGGACTTGTTGGCTACGTCGTGTCATTCACTACTAAAAACCCGCTCATTACCTGCAAATTTTGCTGCGAATTTTTAAGCAAAATTTGCAGGTTATCACATTTCCTACAATTTTTCTATGGATTGGAATTTGCGAGTAATACAATGGTAGATAACCCGTAGCTACGAATTTTAAAACTCACAAGTAATTACCTGCATATTTTTTCATAGGGAATTGCAAAATTTCAAAGATAAATTATATGGCTAGTTGAGTATTTAGGAGGAATTTTGTTGTGAATATTTTTTATGCGATTTTTTTCGCATGAAACATTTGCAGCAAATTCTACAAGAAAATTTTACAACAAATTTCACAGGAAAATTTTGCAGCAAATTTTGCAAGGGGAATTTGTCACAAATTTCGCAAGTAGAACTTGCAAAAAAATTTGCAGATAAATTTTGTAGCAAATTCTGCGAGTACATGTCACAAAAATTATATAATAAATGACTCCGTAGCTGATTAGGCAACAATACATTTTTTAATATTATTTTAATAATAAAATATTAATAAATTGAAATAAAATTATAAAAAAATTTATTAACTTATATTAGAATAGATGTTAATGACTAAATCAAGTCGCGGTAGAATCAATGGAACTTACATTCCACTTGAGGAGAGATACATAAAGTCTTCTAATTTATAAGGATAATTGTGAGTTTTCACTGACTTGATGTCTCAATGTAGGACTTAAAATGTTATGAGCGACAACTCATTTAATAACATTTCTCTATGATGACATCCACATAGACTAGATGGAAAGAGCATCTCAATGTCATTTCCTTTGAGGATCCATACAGACCTCTATTCTTTGGTGGATAAGGATGTCTATGTGTCCTTTCTCATGCTTTATCATCGCTTACCAAAATCATCATGGAATAAACATCATGCAACATAAAGAAGTCCACATACTGTATGCGGTTATGTTTTTGCTAATATTGTTGTGAATTGCTTTGGCATTGCTATTGATAAAACTGAGAAACCACACGGGTGCCATGACAGCAATGGCAGCAGAAGAAACAGGAAAAACTAGAAGCAGAGGGATTGATCTGAATTGATCTTGATTTCAATAGAATGAAAAAGTACAGTACAAGAGCTAATCGTTTACATATATATATATATACAATGAGACTACGGTGGCTTGATCCACAAGTCACACCAAAACTAACTAACTAACAACTTCTAACAGCTTCTAACAGACTTAACTAATCTCACATCAGCAATGGCTTGCTGAACAAGTAACCACAATTTGCTTTCTAATTTTATAAATACAAGACAAAACTACAATTTGTCTTCCATAGTTAACACCCCCCCGCAAGCTGGATTGGGTGAATGAATTGAGAACAAGCCAAGCTTGAGTAAAAAACTGTTGAAAGGTCCTGGGGGAAGGGGTTTTGTGAGGACTTTTGCCACTTGATGCTTAGTTGATATGGGCTGCAGTGTGATGAGGCCAGTTTGCAATTTTTCTCTTATTATATGGCAATCTATCTCATTATGCTTAGTCCTTTCATGCATTACTGGATTGGAGGCCAACTGAATAGCTGATTGGTTGTCATAATGGATGATAATTGGCTGCGGGTGAGGAATGCCAAAGTCAGACATTAGATAGGATAGCCATTGTGCTTCACAAGTGGGCTGACTCAGTGCCCTATATTCAGCTTCTGATGAGGACTTTGAAACAATGGATTGCTTCTTACTCTTCCAAGAATCCAGGGAAGAACCAAGATAAAAACATAAGCCAGTCATGGACTTTCTTGTATCTAAACAAGCACCCCAATCTGAGTTTGAGTATCCTGTTAGCAACAGGTTTGAGCAGAAAATTTGATCCCAGCAGCAGGAGAGTTCTTGAGATACCTCACAATTCGGTGTGCTGCTTGCATGTGTTCATCAGTTGCACAATCCAGAAATTGACTCAGTTTGCTCAGAGCAAAGGAGATATCTGGTCTGGTGTTGGTGAGATAGATGAGCTTGCCAATGAGCCTTCTATATGCTGTTACATCTGTCAGGGGAGTTCCTGAATTTCTGCTCAATTTGTTGTGGTAATCCATAGGAGTTGCTGCAGGTTTATAGGCAAGTAAACCACAGTCCTTAATTAATTCCAATGCATACTTTCTCTGGTAAAGATGAATCCCACAGCTCGACCTTGCAACCTCCATGCCCAGGAAATATTTCAGCTGTCCTATATCTTTGATTTTGAACAAATCATCCAAGAGCTGCTTGACAGAATTAATTTCCTCAATGTCATCACCTGCTAGAACTAAATCATCAACATAAACTAGGATAGCAGTGTAGCCATGGTTAGTTTTCTTAGTGAAGAGGGAGTAATCAGCCTTAGACTGAATATAATGCTGCTGCAGCAGGACTGAAGTGAGTTTCAGGTTCCACTGCCTACTTGCTTGCTTAAGGCCATATAATGACTTTTGTAACTTGTATGCTAAACCTGGCTTGGTGACAGGCAAGCCTTGAGGAATTTTCATGTACACTTCCTCAAATAGATCTCCATGCAAGAAGGCTGTATTCACATCGAGTTGGTGCAAATGCCAACCTTTGGCAGCAGTGATAGCAAGCAGTAGCCTCACCATTGTCATTTTCACCACAGGGCTGAATGTTTCAGCATAGTCAATGCCATAGGTTTGATTAAACCCTTTGGCCACTAGCCTGGCCTTATATCTCTCAACACTTCCATCAGGGTTCAATTTCACTTTGAAAACCCATTTGCTCCCTATGGCCTTCTTGTGAGGAGGCAGTTCAGTTAATATCCATGTTTCATTTGCCTCAAGAGCCAACAATTCAGCTTTGATTGCATCTTGCCAACACTCATGAGCCACGGCTTCTTTGTAGGTTGTGGGTTCATGGATGGATGATAAGGCTAATGCATAGTATTTATGAGATGCAGATAAGGAATCATAAGAGAGGTAGTTGGAAATTGGGTACCTGACTTGATGATCAGTGTAGTTAGCTGCTGATGTAGACAAGGCACAGTGCTAATCTTGCAGGTAGCTCGGGGGTCTTCTAGCTCTGCTTGATTTTCATGTATCTGCTGTCTCAGGTAGTGTTGGAAAGGCTGTAGGAATCTGAATTTGCTGTGATTCAGGGTCAGAATATGGTGTTGTATTAGTGATAGGTGAGGGTATAGGGGAATCAGGTGTGGGAACATGATGTGGTAGGGTCAGGGCTGGTTCAGGTGTAGAGGCTGGTTCAGGGGTAGAGGTTGGTTCAGGTTCAGTGAAAGGGTCAAGGTTAATGGTGTTTGGAAAAATTGGTGTCTGTGGAGGAAGATCAAGTATGTTATCTGTAAGATGAGGGAAATGTTGCTCATAGAACTTGACACTCCTGGACAGGAATATCTCTTTGGTTTTAAGGTCATACAGCAGGAATCCCTTGGTTCCTGATTTGTACCCTAAAAACATGCTTTTTCGAGCCCTGGATTGCAGCTTAGTTCTGTAATTTTGGAGGGTTGTGGCATAAGCTAGACAGCCAAATACTTTGAGGTGCTGGAGGTCAGGCTGGGATATATGCAGGGCTGCATATGGTGTGTTATATTTGAGATAAGAACTTGGTAGCCTGTTGATGAGGTGGATAGCATGGGCAACAGCAAAATGCCAAAAGCTGTGTGGCAGATTAGATTGAAAGATTAAGGCTCTAGCCATTGCCAAGATATGCTGATGTTTCCTCTCCACTACTCCATTTTGCTGAGGAGTTTCCACACAGGTTATGTGGTGAATAATGCCTTGAGCATTGTAAAATGATGATAGCTTGAATTCAGGTCCATTGTCTGTCCTGATACATCTTACTTTTGCCCGAAATTGTCTTTCAGCCATCAACACAAAGCTTTGAACTAGATCAGCAGCCTCTGATTTTAATTTCATAAAGTATGCCCATGTAAAACGCGTGTGATCATCAACTATGGTTAGAAAATACGTAAAACCATGACTAGATGGAACTGATAAGGGACCCCAAATGTCAATGTACAGTAAATCAAAGGCAGAATCAGTAGTAGAATGGCTAATGGGAAAGGGTAATTTCTTTTGTTTTGCAAATTGACATGAATCACAAGGAGTGTTTACATCTTTATTACATTTGATAAAAGGAAAAATGGCTTGCAAACTATCTAGCTTCTTGTATGAGGGATGTCCCAATCTGAGATGCCACAACTGGGAATTGTTGGCAACAATGTTGTTGATGCTGTGCAGTAAAGGTATGCCTGCTGCAGTTGACTCCAAGTAGTAGAGGCCTTGTCTAGAGCTAGCTACACCAATCATCCTCAAAGATGGCATGGCCTGTATCTCACATTGGGTTTTAGTAAAAGACAATTGGCATGGTAAATGAGCAGTTAATTTAGAGACAGATATGAGATTGAACGTGAAATTGGGAATGTATAGCACATTAGTGAGAATTAGATGTTTGGAAAAGAAAACATTGCCTGCAATGTTTGTAGTGATCTGGCTACCATCTGGAAGCTTCAAGAAAACAGGTTTAATTTTCTTAAATGAATGAAATGAATGCAAAGAGTGGATTATGTGATCTGTGGCACCAGTGTCAAGGATCCAGGTTGTAGGATTCGATGTGTGAAATGCAGATGTATGTGTGTTACCTGTGGGTGAAGTTTGCTATGGTTCGTGTATGGTAACTTGATTGGCAATTCTGGTTTGTGGCTCATTGTGTTGGATCAAGTCAATCAAAGCCTTATATTGATCATGAGTAAACTAAAAACTGGAACCATCACAGGTCTCTCTCTGAGATACAATGCTACAGTTGTCATCAGAATCAGCATCTTCTGCAACATTAGTGATGTTGTTTGCTGTCTTCCCTCTGTGCTTCTTTTGCATATGAGGTGGGTAGCCAATCTTCTTGAAACACTCATGTTCTAAATGTCTTGTACCCCCACAGTTATTGCAATGTTTAAAATAGTAGGATGGGCTTCTACCTCTTGGTGGAGGTTTGGAACTCTGGTTCCTGGATCAGCCTCTGGAATCAGCAACTGGTTTAGCACCAGTGACAATAGCAGCAACAGGTCTAGGGTCATCAAACTCCATGTTAAACTGTCGCTCTTGTTGTAACAGTAATGAAAGAACCTTATTAATGTCAGGGACAGGCTCCATGAGCATTATTTGAGACCTCACATTGCTGTAATTTTCACTCAAACCTCTGAGAAACCGGATCACATAGTCATGATCTCTATATTCCCTAATAATGCCAAGACCACATGTACATCTCATAGGACACTAGCATGTAGGAATGGGTCTAAAATTTTCCAATTCATCCTAATATGTCTTCAGTTGAGAATAATAAGAGGTGATAGGGAGATCACCTTGATGAAGAGAAAAGATGAGTTCTTGTAATTCAGCAATTCTATACAAGTCACCTTGATGGTACCTTCTCTTAAGATCCTTCCACAAATCAGCAGCATTTTCTGTCCAAATTATGCTAGACATAATTTTTGGAGAAAGTGAGTTGGTGATCCAACCAAGGACAAAGGTATTGCACCTGTCCCATGCTGAGAAGAGAGGATCCTCCTCATCCGGTTGGGAGATTCGACCATCCACGAATTGAAACTTGTTCTTGCCTTTCAAGGCCAAGCGCATGGCTCTTGCCCAATGATGGTAATTTCTTTCATTCAGAACTTGAGAAACAAGTGCAGCCCCAGGGTTCTCACTAGGGTGAAGGTAAAATGGTGATAAAGGATCTTTAGATGGATCAGAAAATGGATTGATGTCAACCATGATTTCAGATTCTTGAATCAAGAAACAGTAACAGAAACCAAGGTGTGCAGAATTTCAGATAGAAACAAATGAAGAATGCTGTGTAGCAATTGTAGAAAATCGTATAACAGGAAGATGAGCACAGATCAAGTGCTAAAGATGATGAACAATGATTATCAAAAGATCGACATAATCACAAGCAACCACTCAGCAAATTAACAAAACAAATTTCACCACAAGAAATCTGTATCAAGAAAACAGAACCTGATGAAATTGATTTACTGAAACTGTTCCAAATGGTGATCTTGATCCACAGGCAAAGCAAGATCAACAACAATTTGCCATACCAAGACTCCAAGGAAAAATGCAGCAAGGATGCGTGTGAATCGTGCAGAGGAAGAGGAAAGAAGGATCGATGAAAGCTAAACTTATACCATGATAAAACTGAGAAACCACACAGGTGCCATGACAGCAGTGGCAGCAGAAGAAACAGGAAAAACTAGAAGCAGAGGGATTGATCTGAATTGATCTTGATTTCAATAGAATGAAAAAGTACAGTACAAGAGCTAATCGTTTACATATATATATACAATGAGACTACGGTGGCTTGATGCACAAGTCACACCAAAACTAACTAACTAACAACTTCTAATAGCTTCTAACAGACTTAACTAATCTCACATCAGCAGTGGCTTGCTGAACAAGTAACCACAATTTGCTTTCTAATTTTATAAATACAAGACAAAACTACAATTTGTCTTCCATAGTTAACAGCTATTTCATTGTCCAGTATAGGAGATTCACATCGTAGGAATTTTTGAGTCTCTTGTTAGTTTTGATGGTTTTGTGCGGCTTGGAGAAGGGGGTTGAATCTAAGCAAAGTCTTTCGCTTTAAAAAAATTAACCTTTCTTTGAAAGTTGTCTCCTAAAAGTTTAGGAGATATCTCCTTGTATTCAGGGAGACTAGTTTTCTGAAAAACCAAAATTTTGAAAACGAAAACAGATTTTCTTTAAATGATAGGAAATGTAAATAGTGGAGAGAAGAAGAAAAACAAACACAATATTTATACTGGTTCAATTCCTAGTCAGTAATCTACGTCCAGTTCTTCAATCGCCAAAATCTGTTTTTCTTTCACAAAAACTTACAAGCACCAATAGTTCTTCTCAAGAACTCACAAGACAGAAATTTCAAATACAGAGACTTGAACTGAAAATCTTTCTCTCAAGCTCTCTGTTGCTCGCTAAAAAACAAACTCTCAAATATCCAATTTTCTCACCTAGCAATAAAATACCAAAATACCAAATCTAAGGATTGAAAATAACATATTCAAAATATGAGAGGTTTGTAGGTGGAGCGCTTGAGGATGTATTTCAATGGTGATCTTTTTCTCTCATTTTTCTCTTATGTCTTGTGTGTCTTTAGAATGGTGAAGACACTCCCATTTATACTTGATCCTTGAATATTGAAGCTCAAGATCATCTCCTTTATTTTTTCCATTCTTCCATGATTCCTTCTTGACATAACTCGTGTTCTTTCTTCTTCTGTCTTCAATCAACTCATTTTTCGTTGATGCCCACTCAAGAAGGCTTTTGCGCATGTGCTTCAATTTGGTCCTTTTGACTGTTGCAAGAAGAACATGTTTCTTGCTCCTTTCTCCATGAATTTTGCGTTTCAATTTCTTTCTTCTTTCACTTTTTTTTTTGCAGGCCTTTCCCGTGATTTTATATTTATTTGGCCATAAGGATAGCTTTCCTTTTTGTCCTATTCTATTTGACTCAACCGTAGCTGCATTATGTGAAGTTACCATGCTTGATTTTTACTTCCCAACGTGTCTTCTGTTCATTTTTCTTCTTTCCCTTTTCAATTTCATTTATTCTATATTCAGCAGCATATCATTCTTTCAAGGAAATTTGATTTCCTCCATTCATGTCCTTGATAGCATTTACTCTTCCTTATTTCCTTTCTTGTAAAACGTGACTCAAGCTTCCTTGACCCACGAATATTGCTTTCCTTTTTGTTCTATTCCATTCCTTTTCTTTTAGTAAATTTGTAGACTATATCACGACTTCTATTAGGGAAAGAACATTTCCTTAAGTGTTGTACTTGACAGCTATATATTTCCTTTTCCTTTTCTTGTTGACTGAGGCAAAGATATGCTTTTCCAATTATACTTTCCATCTATATGTCATTGTCAACTCTTAATTTATATCACTTTCTTCCTTATTTATATTTTTCTTTCCTGATACCATCAGCTTCCTTTTTGCTCATCCTTGTCTTACATTTTCCATTGCTGCTGTAAGATATAATTGTTCATTCCCAAAGTATTTGATTCCTTTCTCTAAAAACATTTATGTCTTGCTTCCTTTTTGTTTTTACTCAAGAGACTTGCCAACTTCTTTCTCAATTTGAGACCTATACGTTGGACCCTTCACTTTTATGCACTGTGTTTGCTTCAAATATTTAACCATGGATTTTGGGCACCACAACCATATTTCCCCTTTTTGTACTAAAGCATTTACTTTTCCTGAAACACTTCAATACACACATTAAAAAGTTCACATAGTATTTGTCATCGAATATAATAATTTAAAATTATAACTCAACAATCTCCCCCTTGATGACAAACATTTAAGGAAAAGTTAGATGAGATTTAAGATATACCTCTTTTGACAGATTTGCTCCCCCTTAGTCTGAGCTTCCCCTCAATCATAGCTTTTCCTATGTAACCAGGATCTTTGACTTCTTATCAATCAATTTTGACACAAGTATCTTATTCTGGAGTTTCTGTTTGAGCCTCAAGTTTCTCCTGACTTCTTATTTAAGAAATTCATTTTTGCCTTTCTTTAACACTGGTTTGACCTTATGAATTTGAGCTTCATGGACTCCTTGTTGGACCATAATATATGGACTTTAGCTGCCTCTTTATTTTTGTCCAGTTATATCAATCACCAAGCTTGGGCTGAGTTAGTTTCTAAACAAATTCTGGATCTAAAATAATATTAATCCTGAAACACTAACACACACATTAAAAGGTTCATATCATGTTTGTCATCATATTTTAATTTTACAAATTGAATCAACAATCTCCCCCTTGATGACAAACATACACAATATAATCAAAGCTTGAATCAAGGTTTCAGATATACCTTATAGAGTTAGTGTCTCCCCCTTAATGTTGACTCGCCCTGAATTTGGGCTTCTCAAATGTGTCCTTAATTGCATACTTTACTTTACCTTACCGTTTGCTCTGTCATAGATGCTTGCTTCTTGTTTATCCTCTTATTTCTATTCTTAAGGTATTTTCTCTCCCTTTTGTCATCAAGGGATCAGGGAACCATAAATGCATTTGATAGGTTGTTCGTCATGAAATCAAGAGACAACCTGTAGACAATAAAGAGCACAAGCACAAGGAAAGCAAAAAGGACTCGAGAAACTATTATAGTTATATGCGTAGTAGTTAAATAGTAGAATTAATTATAGATAAGGTTCAATGAATACGAGACTCATCCGTCTTAGCAAAAAGAAACATGTCTAAGTAAAAGAAAGAATATGGGTAATGAGAAGTTTAAATAATGATTTTTTTTTTTTTTGAAAAACGAACAAGCAAATATTTCGAAGCACAATCAATCACAAATTGATTCACAGATCAATTAGAAAAATTATTCACAAATCAATTTCAAAAATTAATCAGAGATCAGATTAAGTGAAATTCAATCACAGATATAAAAAAATTAATCACAGATTGTTGCCATAAATAACTCAAATAGGCAAATCAATTAGATTTCAATCAGCATACAGATGAAAAAAAAATTTAGTCACGGTTTACATACCATAAAAATGGGACGTATGAAGTATGGGAAAAAATTGTTATTCACATTACGAATAGATCAATTCCAAAATTAAATTAGTCACTGATTAATTATCAGATTAAGAATCAATTATAGATTAATTCCAGAATAAAAATTCAATCATATATTACTTCCATAAATAGCTTAAATGAGCAAATCAAATAAGAAGACAATTCCTCAAATTGATTTTCAAGATCAATGTAATTTTCAAACATAGTTGAGGTTTTACATTTCAAGATAATTTCCTCACCAAGAAAAGAATATTTACTTTTCAAAGATTCAACTTGACATTCAGTAGAGGAAATATTTTCTAAACAATTTAAGCTTTTATATTTAGATTGCAACAAATCATCAAGCAAATCATCATATCTACATTTAATATTATCATTGGAAGGACAATGGTCAAGCTTAGCATTATTTACCTCAAATTCCAATGAAGCATCAATTTCCTCAATTGACTCCTCTTGACGATCATCTTTATCTTCATGCTCATCCAAGAAGGCTCTAGGAGGATGTCTTTTTGGGTCTTCCTCTTCTTGCTCTCTAATTTCAAATTTGTAATAAAAACTATCATAACAATAAACAGCATTAAGATTTTCCCAAATACTTTTAGCACTAGAGCAATTTTTAATCTTAGCATAAATGTTTTCGCTTAAGCTATTTCTCAATATTTGCATTGCTTTAATGTTTAAGACAAATTGTTTCTTATCATAGGCATTCACTTCATGTGGGTGTTTCGGAGTATATCCATCAATAACAATATCCCACATATCAATATGCATTGCCTCTATATAAATGTTTATTTTGGTTTTCCATATCACAAAATGTTCACCATCAAAAAATGGTGGTTTAATAGATTCATACCAAGCCATTTTAGAAAAACTTTATAAGGTCACCAAAAATAGGATCTTTAACTCTAGCGGTTAAGCTTTTTCAGAGCACGAAGCTCTGATACCAATTGATGGTTTTGTGCGGCTTAGAGAAGGGGGGTTGAATCTAAGCAAAGTCTTTCGCTTTAAAAAAATTAACCTTTCTTTGAAAGTTGTCTCCTAAAAATTTAGGAGATATCTCCTTGTATTCAGGGAGACAAGTTTTCTGAAAAACCAAAATTTTGAAAACGAAAACAGATTTTCTTTAAATGATAGGAAATGTAAATAGTGGAGAGAAGAAGAAAAACAAACACAATATTTATACTGGTTCAATTCCTAGTCAGGAATCTACGTCCAGTTCTTCAATCGCCAAAATCTGTTTTTCTTTCACAAAAACTTACAAGCACCAATAGTTCTTCTCAAGAACTCACAAGACAGAAATTTCAAATACAGAGACTTGAACTGAAAATCTTTCTCTCAAGCTCTCTGTTGCTCGCCAAAAAACAAACTCTCAAATATCCAATTTTCTCACCTAGCAATAAAATACCAAAATACCAAATCTAAGGATTGAAAATAATATATTCAAAATATGAGAGGTTTGTAGGTGGAGCTCTTGAGGATGTATTTCAATGGTGATCATTTTCTCTCATTTTTCTCTTATGTCTTGTGTGTCTTTAGAATGGTGAAGATGTAACATCCCGATTTTTTTTAGAAAAATAAATCATAAAAATAAATATCGAACTAATTTTCTAATCATGATTAGAAAATAAAGATGGGAAAATTTTAGGTAAAATATCCCTAGGAATTTGGACTTGTCGCGGTAGAAAATTCGGCAGACAACCGAACAGCCGTTGTTCGCCGACGAAATTTTAGCAACCAAAACAGTGTCCGTGAAAATAATCTTCTGGAGAAAAATTCACAAACACTTTTAAATGTTAATACCCTTAGGTATGTTGGAATTTGCTAAAAATGTTTGTCCAATCTATATTCTCCCTTGATGGAAATCACACGTATATACAAAAAACTTCTTAAAACAGCATGACTAATTGATATGCACCTAACATAAAATCCTCCTAAAAAATATGTAAATTGATACTAATTACATCTCCTAATTTACTTTCTATATTTGACTAAGTTACCGTTAATACCAAGTTGTATCCTTAATTGTATATATTCCTAAATTCCCGTAATAGAATTAGAGGATCGCGACGGTACAAACGGAATATTTTTCGGACGACCGTGAGCGACGCACCGAGACTGCGAGCGATAAAACACGAGCGAACCGGGACCGAGAGAAAATAAAATCTCAGCAACTGCAAGGTGAAGGGCTGCACGGTTTTGAAGGGGTTTTGGGTCAAAAATATCCCTTAAATTAGGCTTCTAAACTTCCCATCACCATGCCTTCTCACATCATAAGCCATACCCATGCCCATACGTCCCACTATTCACCACATTTTACTAAATTCTAAAAATCAATTAATCTCCCCTCCATTCAGCCCTCCAAAAACCGAAACCCTCCCCCAAAGTCTCAAGAAAATTTCATCTTCTCCAATCCTCCATAGCCACTCCTCAAGCCAAGCTCCAAGAACACCATTTTGTCTCCAAGAAAGCAAGCATTCTTGCCACCCTCTTTCACCTCCCAAGAACCGAATACACACACCCAAAGTCTCCTCATCTTAGTTTCATTTTCCTACACTCACAACCAAGAGGAAAAACCTCATCATCCTCTTCATTGTGCAAGTTTCTCATTTTGGAGAAAGGTGACATAAAGCTTTGAGAACATCAAGGCTTGTGGAACTTCACTCCCAACTCCCTTCACCAACCTTCTTAAGAAGTGGGTAACTCTAGTTCCTCACCTCTTCCATGGTGGATGTTTGACTATGTGATTATGTGTGGGTAACTATGCATAAATCACCTCCTTGGTGATCTATTTATGGTTATTGTGAATTATTTATGGTTATTGTGAATATGTGATAAAATGCACATAATATGTGTTTTATGACTTGAAATGAACTTGCATGTGTTGCCAATGATTTGAGTAGGATAAATATATTCTTGGTTGTTAAAATTTGTGGGTAAACTAACTAAAACCATCCCTTGATGGTTCTATGCCTTTTTGCATGTTTATGTGATTTATGAGAAAATGCACATAATATGTGTTTTATGCTTAAAAATAAATTTACTTGTATTATTAATGATTTGTTTTAAATGAATGTGATTTGAAGATGATAATATGTGATTTATAAATGCTGGAGTACGTGGAAAAATGTTTTAGTGTTGTACATGGAAGAGTTTTGAGGAAAGGTGACATAGAGCAAAAATGGGGTTTTTGGCATAAAAGGGCAAAATTGTCATTTCTGTATTTTCGGGTGTTTAGGCTGAAAATCTAGGTTTCTTTTTATGAAAAATGGGTTCAGAGATATCAAAAACCTTGGGGTCAAGACTTGAATCCATTGGAGTGTGGTTAACTAAAATTTTGAAGGAAATCGGTTTTATGGGCAAAAATGGCATTTTGATCAAAAA
>QANU01073048.1:385133-456556 GCA_003254905.1 Nissolia schottii | reverse complement strand
CAAAGAAAAATCAGTTTTTGGACAAAAATGACATTTTGGGCTTATGAGGGCATAACTGTAATTTTGGGTAAGGAAATTAAAAATCTGGGTTTGTTTTCATAAAAAGTGGGTTCAGAACTATGAAAAACTTTAGGGTCAAGCTTTGAGTCCATCGGTCAACGGTTGATTAAAAAATTCTAACGAAAAACAGGTTTTTCGGGTAAAAGACGATAATGTGTATTATGTCCATGAGAATATTATTATGCATCATGA
This sequence comes from Nissolia schottii, assembly GCA_003254905.1. NCBI lineage: Eukaryota > Viridiplantae > Streptophyta > Magnoliopsida > Fabales > Fabaceae > Nissolia > Nissolia schottii. Next base: position 456,304 of record QANU01073048.1, on the reverse strand, counting down.
GGATGCGGTCGTCGTCAGGATCTTAGGACGGTCTTAGAGAATTAGAAGTTATCATCTAAAACCTAACAACGATCATAACTAAACCTTAGGGAACAAGTCATGTCATATTATGTGCGGAAGGGGAGAAGAAAGTAGAAATGTTATGAGAAAGTTAAGATGAGAATATAAAGAAATGCTATGAGAAAGATAAGATGATAATATGCTGAAATGATATGAGAGCGAAAGAAAAGAGAAAAGAATATGACAAAGAGAAAGAAAAGTTTATATGCTGAAAGAATATGAGAAAGAGAAAGAAAAGTTGATGTGCTGTTGATAGGTAGCTGGCAGCGGGTTCACCCTTCTGTCGGTAGGTGGCTGGCAGGGGAGATGAACCAATTAGCACAACCCTCCTGTCGGTAGGTGGATGGCAGGATGCGGGGTCACTTCCCTGTCTGCAGGTGGATGGCAGGGAAGGGGACGATGGTTGTTGTCGGTAGGTAGCTGGCAACAGATTCACAGAGATGAATCAAATATGATTATGCTGATAAGTGTTGTCGGTAGGTAGCTGGCAACGGATTCATAGAGATGAATCAAATAAAGAAAAGAATATGAAAGGCTGAAAGCAAGAGAAAAGCACGAAAGAGTAGAGTATAAAAGAAGGAACGAATTATAGTATGTGATATATGCTTGAATGTATGTATGTATGTATGCAATGTATGTGATAAGGTATGTATGGAAGTATGAACAAATAAGGAGATGAGTAAATAGGTAAGAAGATAAACGAATACGAAGAAGATAAGTAAATATGATGTAAGTACCGTCAAGAGAACGCTCGAGACGGCTAGGTATGTATAAGCGAAGGAAAGTAACAAGCACGAGAACTTAGTAAGAAAGACTAGTTCCCCCCTATCACCTAGTAATATAGATAAAGCCGTTCAGGACTTTAGGCCAGATCATAATCAGTAGGGATGTTAGTATGTATGTCCACTTAGAAACACCTGAGCGTCGGAATCATAATCGAGTAGAAAAATAAAGAACGATCCCCAAGGTTACCCACTGAGGACCCAAGGTTCTCACCCCCACTCCTTTATGATTCTAGGATGGCATGACATGTACGCCGAGACAGAGCCGGTATCGGAAGACATGCAGAGATATGGACGTCAGAGGATTCCGAGGAAGCGACAGACGAAGACTTCTGTTTTATGTTTTAGATTAGCTTAAGGGAGTACGTGCTCCCTTAGCTCATATGGAAATGTATTATGACTTGTATACTTGATTTTAAAATATGTATTATTATTTGACTGTGCAACTATGTGATGGACCGAATACTTGTATGTTTATGTATTTCTCTTGTAAGATCTTTAACACTGCCACCCTGTAGTTAATTATTGCTTGAGTCCATTTGGACTCTATCGTTTGTATCTGTATATGCTATCTTAATCACGCACGGCTTCTACTTTATAGAATGATAATACACACGAATGATTTTCAAAATGCTCCATATTTTCAAGTAAGATTTGCCAAGCTAAAAGTAGGGGCTAGAAGTAGCCCTACCAAAGCTGAAAACAACCTAGTGAGCTTTGTTTACTACGTACGGGTAAACAGTTAGCTAGGGTGTTTTAGAAGACACTCCCATTTATACTTGATCCTTGAATATTGAAGCTCAAGATCATCTCCTTTATTTTTGCCATTCTTCCATGATTCGTTCTTGACATAACTCGTGTTCTTTCTTCTTCTGTCTTCAATCAACTCATTTTTCGTTGATGCCCACTCAAGAAGGCTTTTGCGCATGTGCTTCAATTTGGTCCTTTTGACTGTTGCAAGAAGAACATGTTTCTTGCTCCTTTTTCCATGAATTTTGCTTTTCAATTTCTTTCTTCTTTCACTTTTTTTTTTGCAGGCCTTTCCCGTGATTTTATATTTCTTTGGCGATAAGGATAGCTTTCCTTTTTGTCCTATTCTATTTGACTCAACCGTAGCTACATTATGTGAAGTTACCATGCTTGATTTTTACTTCCCAACGTGTCTTCTGTTCATTTTTCTTCTTTCCCTTTTCAATTTCATTTATTCTATATTCAGCAGCATATCATTCTTTCAAGGAAATTTGATTTCCTCCATTCATGTCCTTGATAGCATTTACTCTTCCTTATTTCCTTTCTTGTAAAACGTGACTCAAGCTTCCTTGACCCACGAATATTGCTTTCCTTTTTGTTCTATTCCATTCCTTTTCTTTTAGTAAATTTGTAGACTATATCACGACTTCTGTTAGGGAAAGAACATTTCCTTAAGTACTGTACTTGACAGCTATATATTTCCTTTTCCTTTTCTTGTTGACTGAGGCTAAGATATGCTTTTCCAATGATACTTTCCATCTATATGTCATTGTCAACTCTTAATTTATATCACTTTCTTCCTTATTTATATTTTTCTTTCCTGATACCATCAGCTTCCTTTTTTCTCATCCTTGTCTTACATTTTCCATTGCTGCTGTAAGATATAATTGTTCCTTCCCAAAATATTTGATTCCTTTCTCTAAAAACATTTATGTCTTGCTTCCTTTTTGTTTTTACTCAAGAGCCTTGCCAACTTCTTTCTCAATTTGAGACCTATACGTTGGACCCTTCACTTTTATGGACTGTGTTTGCTTCAAATATTTGAGTATTTGACCATGGATTTTGGGCACCACAACCATATTTTCCCTTTTTGTACTAAAGCATTTGCTTTTCCTGAAACACTTCAATACACACATTAAAAAGTTTACATAGTATTTGTCATCAAATATAATAATTTAAAATTATAACTCAACAAAAATGTTGATTTTGAATGAAAATGAATCTTCAGAGAATTTAAAGAAGGAGATGATACACAAATTCCTTAATACCAAAATTATTAAGCATACATAACGCCAAAAAAAATTAATCGAGCCTACAAAATACTTTTAGGGGACAGAAATGACGGCAAGAAAAGCAGAGTATTGTGTGGGGTGGAGTAGCGACGCAATGACTAACGTGCGTGGCAGCGCAACGACACAACGATGGCAATAGTTGACAACAAAGAGGGTGCATCGTGGGTGGGCATGGCTAGCCTGGCCAGTAGTGTACAACAACAGAGAAGTTAGACTCTTAGAGTATGTCTCATAGTCTTGAGTTTAGTATTAGGGTTACTTTTCATTATTAGGTGGAGTTTTTATTTTTATTTTTTTTTATTGGTCAAGTGTAATTGAGTTTTGAGTTTGTGTTTTGGTTTTGGTCTTTTGGATTTTGGAGAGGTTGGGCTAAGAAAGAAATATTGTATTAGGCTTAAAATATTATAAGAAATATTATTTTAGTTAGTATTTTATTATTTTATTTATTAAAAATAATATAAAAATATAATAATTATGAAATTACGTAATTACCCCCGAGTTCAGGTATTTATCCGAGCAAGTTGTATGTTCTCATCTCCACTCCATTTTTCTGCACAAATGGACTTTTGTCTCCATCCTATTTCTTACGAAAATTTTTTTCCCGCATTTGGGTGCTTATTATTGAGTATCTTTGCAAATATCCACGTGATCATACTTAATAGGGAGATAAAAACAAAGAGAGCAAGAAAAAAATTGAAAGGAAATAAGAAAGTGAAAGGTGCAATGAGGTGTGGAGACCCCAGAGCGATGAAGGAGGGGTTCAACAGGGGAGATGTATTGGTTTTAGTATTTTTTTTTAAAGAGAAAAGCTAATAAATGCTCTTAATTAGGGTATTTGTTAAGAAGTTTAAAGTAAAAATATTTTATTAAAAATATAAGTTTTTGAAATTTTTTAATGCATTTAATGATTTAAAAAATATTTAACTTTTCTATTTTAAACTTCTCAACAAGTGTTCTTACCATATAGTTAACAAACTCCTTTCTTTAAAGAAAAAAAATCAAAGAAATAATATTTTTAATTGAAGTAGTGAGGTGTCAAAATCTTAGCGATTGAAATAATGAATGATCAGGATTATTCAAACATAACAGTCTCCACCGATCGGGATCCAGTTTGAAAATGAAATAGTGGAGCCAAATGCAATGGATTAGTCAGTATCGTAGTGATTACAGTTGTCTTCCTTGAGTAGAGATGGTCTTCGTTGAACCCCCACACCCACGTGAAAAGCAAATTAAGAAAAAATAATACAAGTTGTACACAGAGTGTGAAAGAGCGAGGGAAATGAGAGAAAAAAAAAGTGTATTTAATGTAATGGGAGATTGATGGTAGAAAAGTAATGTACAAAAAAAACCTTTTTTTTTTTCATTAAGAAAACAAGTTTATGTTACACAAGAAGAGTTATGATATTTCTGCACCATCCTTAGGCGTGGACACCCAACACAATGTCCAGATAGAAAATAGAGAAAAGAAAAGAATAATACATTTAACAAGTGTTTTTTGGCACTTATTAAAAAACACAAAATAAAATATTTTAAAGTTTTAAATATTTATATTGCATGAAAGACTTAACAAATTTTTTTTTAATAAAAGTTTATCCCTTTGAGTTTTTTAAGGCACTTGTTAGCAAAACTCAATCAAATAAAATGAGCATATTGATGGAGGAAAAACAAGTGTCAATTTCTTTTTTAGCTCAAAATCATTTCACTAAAATTCTTGTAAAATGTTATTTGTACAAGAAATTTTTAGAAAGATAAAAGTTTTAGAAAATGGGTTCTCTCACGTGAATTTTTTTGTCATTTGAAGTTAAGTGTGATCTCTCACCATTAATTTTTTTTATATTTTTGTCATGCATAAATCTTACATCTTTAATTAATGGTGAGGGATCACACTTGACATAGTTATACATGACAAGAAAATCTCTCTCTCATATTTATATATGCACAATGTATAATATTTCTCTCTCTCATATTAATAACTCTCTCTCACAAATATATAAATAAGGATAATTAGACAAAATACTATCAATTTTTCTTCATTTTCAAATTTTTTAATCATTTTCTTAATAATCGTGTAAGAGAAAGTGGAAAACTAATGTGAAAAGAAAAGAATACCTTGACAACTCACTCAAATTCATTAAAATTGTTGTAAATTAAGGTGAGAAATATTAGTAGTTCACTGCTAAGTTGTCAAGTTACATAGCAAAACTTTTCTCTTGTTCTAAGAACACTAAGGACTATAAGAAGTGCAGGAACTATAACCAAGCACAGATTCTTGCTTGGATGTAGATAATATGGACTGTTCGGGTTTAATAGCGGATCGCCATTGTTTCAGGCTGAAGCTTCTCTCAGCGTGCTTCCTCCAATGGCGTTTCCTCTATTAGCTTGTGGACGAACCATGGTTGAGTGCGCAACAGAGCTCTGCGGATCATAGCTCTGATACCATCTTACGATGAGAAAGAGATAAGGCTTCTGTTACTGAATTAACAGAGAATGATTTTCATTATTTTGCACTGGGCTGCAGACAACTCATTTATACAAAGGTGAAGGATCACCGTGTGCCACACTAAAGAGATAGCACAACAACACTTCCCTTAATAACAAACTAACAAACCAAACGGCTATGAACCGCATCGAACACAAAAGGGGAAGGGAAATAATAGCACGTGTTGTGCATTCGCTAAGCAGCATAAGCAACACCATTTACATATCATTTTAATATATATATATATATATATATATATATATATATAATGTTATTTAGACATCTAATTTGACATTTTTTACCCAATCACTCTCACAAAGGCATAAGACCCATGATAGACTCCACACCTATGTGAGTGTGATCGTTTAAGGTTGTCAAATTGAATTGTTGTAATATCTTATGTGTTCTGCTACACGTACACTAAAAATCATATATCATACATACACCTAGTATTTATATACATAAATTTTGTGTTTTAACTCATGTAATGTTTGTGCACTTAATTAAATATAGTTGAAGTATCATTTACAAGTTTGTAATGTTTGTGCACTCGCGAGAATAAAGTTTGTGCATTATTAATGGTATATGTATGAGTGTATAAAATTGGGTGTACATATAACATTTTTGATATCTTATTTCATAAACTATATGTAAACCTTTCTCATTCTTGTATAAAATTTATATTTAACCTATATAAATGAGAAATTATTATATGATCATAAGACAATTATTTCATATTATACACACAAAATAAAGATGAGTTATATTATTTTTTTTAATTGTGTGTTCCACCTATGTTTTGAATCCATTTTAATGGGATTTACTTATGCATACGTCTAAATACAGATTGTTGGTCTGACAGCTCATAAAAATTATCATCACATACGTCATAAAAATTAAGCTTCATAAGTTCAGTAAAGTTAAGAGAGTAACGACAAACAAAAATAATTTTATATACTTGCAGCACCGCCCCAAGCCTCTGCTTTAACTTCAACTAAAACTCTTGTCAGATGGCTAAAGAACTCAAACTTCTCAGTGTCCTCCTTCTCGCCTCATCCCTCGCAAACTCCCAGCACACAGAGCTCTTCTACAACGGGTTCCACGGTGCCACCAACATAACCACAAGCGGCTGGACTGCAATGGAGCAAAACGGCATAATCCGCCTAACAAACGACACTCCAAGAGTCATGGGTCACGCGTTTTACTCACAACCAATCCAGTTCAAGAACTCAACCGCCTCTATTTCTTTTTCAACCGCTTTCGCATTTGCGATCACCTCCCTGGACCCGAAACTAGCGGGCCACGGCTTTGCCTTCGTGATCTCCCCCTCTGACGCGCTCCTCGGCGCGTACCCGGGAAAGTTCCTTGGCCTCCTCAACCCCAGAGATGGGAACTCCTCCAACCACTTGTTCGCGGTGGAGTTCGACACCGTCCAGGACCACGATTTGCGCGACATCAACGACAACCACGTCGGCATCAACTTGAACAGCGTGGTGTCAAATAAATCTGTCCCCGCATCTCATTTCATAGATGGGTCAACGAAGCAAGACCTCAATTTGAAGCTAGGTAACAAATTATCATTAATGCTAGGCGTACAGGTTTTGTTGTTACTGTATAGCCATGTACGTAGCATATATATATAATGACACCAAATGCATAAACTTTTGCGTCACAAACATTTTTTATGCACAAACATTTTTCACATAATAAAATCAGATCGAATTTGTGACGTATTAAATAGCAAAAGAGTAACCTTCTCATTTTCTTTCTTATTTATCACTCATCACTCTAACTATGTGGACTCATTTGCTATCATGCAAAAATATTTTAAAGTAGATGCATAGACTTTTGAACTGATATACAAAAACTTTTTAACAAGCAGAAACAAATAATAAACCAAAAATGAAGGATAATTTTGGTACTCACGTGCACAAACTTTTCTACACACATGAACAAACTTTTGACCAACCAAAAACAAAATTTGATGAAAGCAAAAACGAAAATGAATATGAAGAAAACTTTAGTGCTCATGTACACAAACTTTTGACTAATAATGCATACATTTTTTTCACACATGCACAAACTTTTTAACAGCTAGAAAAATTGAAAAGCTGCATAAACGAATACGAAAATGAAAATTTTGAAATCCATAACATCTTGCGAAGAAGAAAAAAAATGAAGGAGAATGAAGAAAAAATTATATCCAAATAGTTTATATGATAAATGAAGGAAAAATGAATTAGAAAAGCTAAACAAATGAATGAGAAAAAAAACGTTTATGATAAAATGAAAAAAAAATGAAGAAGAAAAAAAAATGAAGGAAGAGTAAAGGGAGAAGAGAGAAGAAAAAAAGAATAGGAGAATAAGAAGAAGAACATGGGAGACTAGGGTAGAGGAGTGAGAAAATATGTATTTAAAGTGATAACATGTTGGTGATAAAAAGTAGTGTACATAAAGCTTTTGCCAAATTTATTTGTGCACCAAATTTGTAGACACCTAATACTCACAAAAGAAGAAATATTTACAAGTTTTTAAAGCATATTTAATACATGCTCTAAGAATATAAGTTAATATTACTTTCACTTTTTATATAATTTTTAAACATTACAAATTACAATAAATGGTTACAAATTACAATAAATGGTTAATAACGTTTTGTGCATTAAATATGTTTTAAAATCATGTAAATGTTTCTCCTCACAAAAGTGTGAAGAAGTAAGAAGAAAACATGTAAGAAGAAAACATGATGGACACCTTTTACACCAAACCTTTTGTGAGTGCTAGGTGTTCAAAAGTTTAAAACCTCCTAATAACATTATTCAGCTAACTGTAACTAACTACGTAACAACCAACTAACTCTTCTAACCAACTAATACTAATCCTCTATTATAATACTCTATTACTTTGCAGGCCAGGTAATCCAAGCGTGGGTGGACTATAGCTCTTCCAGCAACAAATTAGACGTGAGGCTCTCCGTATCCTCTTCAAAACCCATTTCCCCAATTTTGTCCCACCAAATTGACTTATCACCAATCCTCCAAGAGTTCATGTATGTGGGGTTTTCATCTTCAACAGGGACACAAACTAGCTCCCACTATATCCTCGGTTGGAGCTTCAAGTTGGATGGAGAAGCCAAATCACTGAATTTGGAAATATTACCGTCACTCCCCAAGTCTAACAATAAGAACAACAGAAAAGCAATCATCTTGGGAGTTACTATTTCTTGTGCTATCATGATCACGATTGTGGCATTTTGGGTATTAGCATTTTGTGTTCAAAAGATGAAGAATTGTGAAATTGTAGAACCTTGGGAGATTGACATTGGACCTCGCAGATTCCTCTATGAGGAGTTGAAGCAAGCAACGTGTAGTTTCAACATCAAAAACCTCATTGGGTTTGGAGGGTTTGGTAAAGTATACAAAGGGGTGCTCCTGAAAACCGTAACTGAAGTTGCAGTGAAGCGAATCTCCAAGGACTCGCAACAAGGTTGGCCAGAGTTCATATCCGAGATCGAAACCATTGGCAGGGTTCGGCACAAGAACCTAGTCCCGTTACTTGGTTGGTGCCGAAACCGCAGTGAACTCTTTCTTGTGTATGATTTCATGCCCAATGGAAGCTTAGACAAGTACTTATTCGATAACCCTGAAACGACCCTGAGTTGGAAGCAGAGGTTCAACATCATAAAGGGTGTTGCTTTGGGACTATTGTACTTGCACGAGGAATGGGAACAAGTGGTGATCCACAGAGACATAAAAGCAGGTATAAGAAGTTCATATGTTTGTACACCAACAAGTATTATAGAGTAAACCTTTAAATTCATCCACAAGGTTGACAACCTTCATCAAGTTTGTCTTTAAGTTATGAAAAGTATCAAACCTGTCCTTAAGATTGACATTCATCTATGAAGTTCGTCGTAGCTTCAACTAGTTTGGGGACAAATTCATGAAGTTTGTCCTCATGTCAACTAGCATCTGGCCAAATTTGATGGACAACCATTAGCCTTAGGGATGAATTTGTTTTTTAATAGTTTGGAGACGAAATTGACTGATACAGTCAACTTTGTGAAATAGCTATGATCTATTCACGTTATTGCTTTTTTATTTTTAAATAAAAAACTCATTAGGAGAGAACATCTAACAATTTTCATATATTTATGTCATCTCAATATGCATGTATATTCTCTAACACTTTATTAAACAAATTTCAAACAGGTAACGTTTTGTTGGACTCAGAAATGAACGGTAGGTTGGGCGATTTTGGTTTGGCGAAGTTATGCAATCATGGCTCAAGTCCAAGCACAACGAGGGTGGTTGGAACACTTGGTTATTTGGCACCAGAGTTAACACGCACTGGGAAACCAACCATGAGTGCTGACATATACGCATTTGGTGCTTTCTTGCTTGAGGTTGTGTGTGGTAGGAGACCCTTTGAGGCGAAGGCTCTGCCTGATGAACTCATATTGGTAGACTGGGTCATTGATCGATTTCGACTCGGGTCAGGCTTGGATGTGGTGGACCCAAAGTTGGGTGGGGAGTTTGATAAGGTAGAGGTGTTAATGGTGTTGAAATTGGGGTTAATGTGTTCAAGTGATGAGCCTAAGGTGCGGCCTGGTATTAGGCAGGTGGTGATGTGCTTGGAGGGGGACACGACACTGCCAGAGTTGTGGTGAAACTATGGTAGCGGTGGCAATAGCGGTGGTGGTAAGGGGTTTTGTTGTGTATTCGAGTTCAACTCAAGCGTATTAGAAGAAGGCAAGCATGTGGGTTCAGTTATGTACAACATGGACAATTTATTCCTTTCACTTTCTGGTGGTGATGGTGGGATGAAAGATGTAACACCCCAACTTCCAGTCTACGTGATCGTCGTAACACTGATTATAGGATTGTTATCTTCATTAGCTGGGTTGTTATTAGCCCCTACTTTTTTACTTTGCAAGTATTGATTACGTGAAAATATGGACCATTTTGAAAATCGTGCGTGTGCCTTATCAATTTATAAATTAGGAGCTGTGCGTGATTAAGAGAACATATAACAAGAGTCGCTAGCGCCCAATATAAGCTAGGTAGTAACCGAAGCAGAGCATGAAGAGTATATGTGTGTCTATATATATATATATATAAAATTACAACCAAGGTCCAAAACATAATTACACATTGCCTTAATATTAAATATTTACACCAAATATATAAAAATTATAGAACATCATGACATGTTAAGACACGTAAATAAAAGGATATGACATCATGCATGTTAAAACACGTAAATTCAAGCATATGACATCATGATATGTTAAGACACGTAAATAAAAGGATATGACATCATGCATGTTGAAACACGTAAACTCAAGGATAGGCCCCTCACCACCCTGTAAAACGGGATGGTTACTTACATGAAATACGTTCGCGATAAATGCGTGCATGGTATGAGCTCTACCATTAAAAGGATACGGAGTAGGTTGTACACCAGAAAGGGGCGACTGTCCAACTGGGGTACGAAGGGGAAAGGGCCTAATATGACACGGAGGACGCTGCTACACAGCACGTGGAATCCCTCATGCATGTTATATGTGACACCTGTATATGATATGTATATGAAAAGGAAATGTCAAGAAACAAAGGTTTCACCAGACGGTTTCTAGAAGGTTACGCGATACGAGGATAGCATTATATTCGAGAACACAATAAGTTTTCCTGCGATAGGTAAAGAAAAGATTAGAACTTCTCGATCACCTAGTAATCTAGATAAGGTTGCTCAGGATTAGAACGGATCATAACAAGTGGGGATCTAGTATAATTGTGCCACCTAGAGACCTCCTGAGCGGCGGAATCATAATTGAGTAAAAAAACAAGTAGTTATCCCCGAAGGACCCCACTGAGGACCCAATGTTCTCACCCCCACTCCTTTATGGTTCCAGGTGGGAGCAACTAATATACCTAAGACGATGAGGCAGCGCACGATGGCTTAAGGTCTCGAAGTCGGAGGATCCCCGAGGAACAGCAGGGGCTATTCCTTTTCATCTACGCATGACGGTGATTATTGTTTTGTATTCTGTAACAGTTAAATGGTCTAGATCGGTCATTAATGATTATGTGCATTATGTGTAATTATGTATTATTACTCAAATGGGTAATTGTGTTATGGACCAGGTGATTGTATATACATATATATATATATATATATATATATATATATCATGAAATATTCTGTATGAATATCCAATAGATTAGTTATTGCTTAAGTCCATTGGGACTTGATCGCTTGCATATCTATATGATTTCTTGAACATGTATGGCTCATAGTTTATGCATTAATAAAGAAAGGAAAAAGTTTTCAAAACGGTCCATATTTTCGAGTAAGAAATATTTGCAAAGCTAAAAGTAGGGGCTAGAAGTAACCCAACAAAAGCAGATAACAACCCTGTGAGCATTGCTTACGACTATAGCGTGGGCAGTTAGCATGGCTGTTACATTTGGTATCAGAGCAGTTTGGTCCAAGCTAGCTTGAGGACTGAGCTGTACTATGCTTTCGAGCATGATAACAACAAATGCTACTTCTAGGTTGAATGTACTAACTTTGTGTGCACTGGCTTTTCTTGAAACTAATCAACTCAGGATTTTGCAGGTGCTCTACAACAACCATGTCGCCAAGAAGAGATAATACGCGATGCAACCCCAACCCTGCAGACTTTGCAGAGGTAATCAAAGAAATGGCTCGGGCCACCACCCAAATGGCAGTAGCCACTATTGTGAGGAATGTAGCCCCAACGGTACAAGAAGCTGACACACAGAAATATGCAGATTTCACAAGGGCTAACCCCCTTATGTTTGACGAAGTCATGGACCCAGAGGAAGTCCACTATTGGTTGAGAGAAATAGACCAAATTTTTTAGGACATCCCCTGCACGGAGGCTCAAAAGGTTAGGTTTGCCTCACAAAAATTGAAGGGTGCTACCCTGGAATGGTGAGACACCACCAAGCCCCTCATCGACCAAGGATACGCCCCAATCACCTTGGCACAATTCACCACGGCCCTCCTCAACAAGTACTTTCTAGAGGAATTGAGGGAGCGGCGAAATTCTTGGAATTAAAGCAGGGAGGAATGATTGTGCCGGAATATACCACAAAGTTTGAGAGACTTTGTAGATACTCTCAAACCTATAAGTTGAATCCTGACGAGGGGTGGAAGTGCGGTAAGTACTAGAGGGGACTGAAGGTAGAACTACAGGTGTCCATTAATGTGTTGGGTGTCAGAGACTACGCCACACTCGTCAATAAGAGCCTAGCCCAAGAAGAGGTCGACAGGAATTTGGCCACAGTTCAGAATGACAGGAACAAGAGAAAGAGAGCTGAGCAAGAAAGTGCCTCACACAATCAGAGGAGAAGGAAACTTTTCCACGCCCAATATTAACACCAGCAACAATAGGAGCTGAGGCAGACCTAGGACCAGTTTCAACAAGGAACACAACTGGACTAGAGGGCTCAAGGGTAAGGCACTCAAGGAGAACACCAAGGCGACGAAAGCAACCCACCCTACCCAAAGTGTGGCATGCTACACTGGGAACTCTGTTTAGCTAAGAAGAATGCCTACTTCAAGTGTGGGAAAAGCAGGCACTTAGCCAAGAATTTCCGCGCAAACCCAACTCAGCGTATGATCACACTCAAGGTAAGAGAATAGTAATAGGTAAAAGCCTTAATTGGAAAGTGGAAGACCCAGAAATTTGGCAACGCTGGAATTTCGGGGTGAAATCCTTTTAAGGGGGGTAGAATGTAACATCCCAATTTTTTCCCTTACAAAGATTTCGCGTAATGGATAAATAAGAGTCAATTATTAAGACTAGAAAATCAAATTATTAAATTTAATTCCTAAAAATACCAGTCGATATCGTGATTTTGCGATCTTGTGAAGTTTCGTGAGATTCCGACTGATTTTCGATCATCACCGGAATTTAATTATTTCCCTAATATCTCAAGGATTCACCCAATCTCAATGTGATCACTCTCTTTTTCTCAAACACTGCTAGCTCTTTTACAACATTGCTTGTTTATGTTGATGATGCTATCTTAACTGGTGATGATTAGGATATGATCAGTAGCATAAAGTCTTTCTTAGATCAGCAATTTAAAATCAAAGACCTTGGTGATCTCAAATTTTTCTTTGGTCTTGAGATAGCTAGAACTCCTTAAGGCATTTCTATATCTCAGCACAATTATGCTCTTGAAATCCTCTCTGATGATGGCATGCTTGGCTGTAAACTATTTACAACTCCCATCTCCTAAACTGTCAAAGGATGCAGGGGATCATCTGCCTGATCCTGCTCCATTTCGAAGGCTAATTGGCAGGTTGATCTACCTAACTACAACACGGCCAAACCTCTCTTTCTCTTTCAATCAATTGGCACAGTTTATGTCCAATCCTACCACAATTCACCAGCAAGCCACTATGAGAGTCTTAAGGTTCATTAAAGCATCTCCAGGTTTGGGGATTTTGCCTTCATCTTCCATAATTCAGCTCAAAGCCTATAGTGATGCTGATTGGGCAGGTTTCCCGAATACAAGGTAATCCACTACAGGCTTTTGTGTGTATCTTGGTAATTCTCTATTAAGCTAGAAATCAAAGAAAGAAGTCACCATTTCCAGTTCTTTGTGTGAGGTCGGATACAGGGCTCTTGCGGCATTACCTGTGAGCTTCAATGGCTCTCATACCTCCTTCAAGACTTTGGTATCACCACAACTAAGTCTGTAGCAATATTCTGTGACAGTGCTTCTGTAATTCAAATTGCACATAATCCAACCTTTCATGAACGAACAAAACATATTGAGCTGGATTGTCATTTGGTTCAGGACAAAGTCCACAGTGGTTTCATTTGGATGCTACCCATTGCCTCCAAGCTCCAGCTAGCTGACATAGTTACTAAACCACTGGTACCATCTCTGTTTTAGTTTTGACACAGCAAACTTGGGTTGTTTAATGTCTTCACTGAACCCAGCTCCAAGTTTGAAGGGGGTAATAGTGTGTAAACACTTTTAAATTATCTCCAAGTTAGTTATGGAATGGTTAGAGTGGTTAGAAGTTAGTTATGTTAGTTAATAAGTTAGTTAGCAATTACTTGATACTCAAGTAATCAAACTCTGTATATAAGAGAGCACTTTGCTCATGAATGAAGTTTAGTTTTCCATTTTTCTATCAATTGCTTACCTGATCTTTCAGTACATTGATAAATATTGTGGTGTACATGTAGCACCATTGATTGAAAAAACTACTTTATTTTGATGGTGACAAAATAAAAATGTACTCACTTTATTTAGATACAAATTACTGCATAAAAAAAACGTAAAAATTAATATGGTTTCATTTGCACTATTATCTATTATTAAGGACATTACAATGCACAAAAAATTTAATTCCTTTTTTCTCTCTTCTTTCTTCTATTTTTTTTTTCTTGCTATCCTCTATTATGAATTTTAGAAAAGGAAATTGTCATCGATCTTCTTTGGGCCCTAACGATTTTACTTTTTCATTGTTTAGATTTTTTTTTCTCTTGAATAAAAGACAAGAAAAATGAGAGTGAGTAAATTTTGTTTATTAATTTTAGAACTCGTTATCGTTCTTACATATTATTTGCTACGGTTACGAAAAACAATGGCTAATAATCGTGCTTAATGAACTTTTTGTGGTGTCCTGTTTACCTGTGCCTTTTTTCTTCGTTCTCCCATGATATTTAGCATTACGTATGAATTTGCTTTGCCAAGAAACTGGTTTTGATGAAATTTTAGGATAGTTTATGCAAGCAGTTTAAAGAAAGCAACTAAAATGATCGGGCAGGATTATTATATTATTTTCGAGCTCAAAAATAGGAAAGCGATTGTCATTCCCTTGAGACATACCAAAAAAATGATATTGCAAAGCAATAATCATAGCAAAGGCTAAAAGAGAGAGGCATCCAAGGACCAATCCGACTTAACATTGTTCACAATAACAACCCAAAACTATAGAGAGGATAATGATCCAAAATATGAATAAGATTATAAAAAACGTTATTCGATTATTCAACTCTTTTTTGCATCTTCTCTCCTTTCACCTAATGCGCTGAGAATGCTTAGAATGTGTACAAGCAGGTTCCATCATCACTCCTTGCGGTTGGGTCGAAGTTTTCGGCATTTGGGTCTGTACAACCTTCAGGAACGGGAATATTTACTTGCTGGGCTGCTTTGCCTGCACAGAAAATGAAAACAACAACAGATTTTTAGATCAAGTTTTTAGTTGATTCAAATATACTTTTTTTAATAGTTTAATTTTGATAGTGTCATATGTCATAACTCATATTAAGAGATTTTTTTTTCACATTGAGAGTTTTATTGTTAATATAAAAAAATATCTATATTTTTAATTCATTATATGCCATCTTGTGTGTGATTTAATGTTATTTCTTCAAAATATGTAGGTTTACACTGGTTTTGTAGTGACCAGACAACCACAGTATGATGTACGTATTATATATACAATGGTACCGAATGCACAAACATGAACAACATTTTTCGCGTATGGAACTAAATCATATTAGATCTGCGACATATTAAATAGCAAAAAGTAATTGTCACGCTCTTTTTTGCTCTCCATTCACACTCTAAACGCATGGACTCCTTCGTTACCATGCACAAACATTTTAAAGCAGATACACAAACTTTTGAATTGAGGTGCATAAACTTTTTAATAAACAGAAACAAATATTTTGGTACTCACATGCACAAATTTTTAAATAAGAGTGCACAAACTTTTGAACAACCAAAAACAAAAAATTTGACGGAAACGAAAACGAATATGAAGAAGAAAACTTTGGTGCTCATGTGCACAAACTTTTGAACAATAACACAAATTTTTACACACATGCACAAACTATTTAATTAGAAAAACTACACAAATAAATATGAAAATAAAAACTTTGAGATTCATAACATCTTGCGAAGAAAAAAAATATAAGAAAAATTGAAGAAAAATTATATCAAAATAGTGTATGTGATAAATAAAAAAATGAACAAGAATAATTGAACAAATAAAGAAAAAAAATGTTTTGTGATAAAATGAAAAAAAAAAAAAACAAAGGAAGTGTGAGGGGAGAAGAGAGGGAAAAAAAAGAATAGGAGAAGAAGAAGAAAAAGAAGTGTGTGAGAGGGTAAGGGAGAGTGATGTGCATTGAATATATTGACAAATTGATGACAGAAAATGATGTATACAAAGTTTTTTTTCTTTTTAATAACTGGAAAAAAAAATTGTATCGGTAGGACTAATCATAGTACCTTGAACTAAATTAGTCGATCTCACTAATAATAGAATCTAAATACTAGTATAAAGGAAAAAAATATTTTTAATAACGCAATACTATATAATTAATTAGACAATGTATTAAAATTATATTTTATTATTAAATGACACCAATTATTATATTAAGAGGCTAATTTTGATCTAAACAGCTAGTATTTTAAAAAAATTATTGTATTTCAACTACTCTGACTATTAATTTTGACATAGTACAGAAGTGTTTGTGTCAATCAATTACAATTTATCATATCTATATTGTTTGAGGTAATTCTCATACAAACATTTTTAATAGTTTGAATATATATGATTAGTTTTATTTATTTTTTATTTGTTTTGATGAAAGACATTTAGGTCTTATTATTAAGAATCGATTAACTCAACTTGACTCAAATGTAAAACTTTTATAAAGAGTAAGAATTTCTCAATGAGAATTTTTTTTCATTCGCATGGTTTAAACTTAAAATCATTGACTAAGGAATAAGTCGCACCCCCTTAATCAACTGTGAGTTGGTATGATTAGTTTTACTTTAACAATATACTATTAAAGTTAAATCAATCTAGTGCATGCGAAAGGTATTTTAATAGACCAAAATTTAGTTTTTCTATATGTTGAAGTTGGCTAAAAGAGAAGCGTGCACACAATACTCAAGCCCTCAAAGATAGATATAAAGGAACTAACCGTAGAAAGCTCCACTCTTTATAGCATCTTCGTTAGCATCACCAAGAGCAGCCTCACTCAAGTACTTGTCTGCCAGCTGGACTCTCTTCACATTCTCTTGTTCTTGGACAAGCATGTGTCCATACCCCAACAGCTTCTCCAATGTCATCTTGGGTTGCTCAAAGGTTGGAGGTCCTTCCTTTGAGTTCACAAGCTTCTTCCCAATGGCTTCAACACCAACACCAGAAACCCACTTCCTCACCTCATCATCGTATACTCTGGCCCTCAGTGCACCGAAGAAATCTGCAATATGATTACATTATGTGGCATAACATTAGTCCTATTGAAAATTCTAGGTTGCGATTTGGAATGAACAAAAAATGTTAATGAATTTGAGTTGATAAATTTAATGAGATTTTGATCGCTTTAGTTTTGATATCCTTTTCAAATCTTATAGGATTCATTAGCAACTAATTTGATAAGTTACTATTTTTCATATCCTTACTCCAATTTAAGCATAGTAACTAAGCTATTTTTGAATCACAAGCGAAACATAACACCACATTTTACCGATTAAGATGTTTTAAAGTGAGGATAACAATTATAAAGTGTGAAAGCGAGAGATTTCTCACTATTAAATCAAAATTATATATGAGACCTACTGTAATACACTAGGTTGATCGCATAGTTCACAATTTCTCACCCCTTCTTACTTCAAGGCATCGAAACCCTCTTATTTTGAGTTTCTAGAAGCGTCAGAGAACTACTCAAAGTTTTGAAACGTGCATATAAATCATTAGCAAAGTTTTGAACTTTCATTTGATTAAAAGTACATGGTGCTCATTTGTATGTGACACAATCTCAATTCACACCTCATTTACCATTAAATAAGATTTTACTAAGAGTGTAAGTAATGTGATCTCATCCAATAATAAACAGGGTGTAATTTAATACGATATACGATTCAAAATGAGTACACATAACTCATCTTACCATAATTTACCATGACATGAAAAAAAAAAAAAAAACAAAAACTCAACTTACCGATGGATTGGCCTGGGAAGGTGTCAACAATCTTGACGACATCTTGCTCAGGGACATTGTCAGTACGGAAGATCCCCTTGCACACACCAATCCTGTCCTCCCTGGTGGGGGCCCAGTAGAACTTCTCCATGCGCCCGTCACGGATGAGGGGAGCGTACAGCGTCGAGAAGTCGTTACCGGTGACGATGATGGGGACGCGCGGGTTCTCCTCCTTGTTGTACATCCCGGGGAGCTGCACGTTGGTGGGGTTGTCGGCGATGTTCATGAGGGTGGCGTTGACCATCTGGTTGTTGACCGTGTACTGGGTGGTCCCACCCATACGGCCAGCTCCGGCGTCGAGGTCGTTGATGAAGAGGCAGCACATCTTTCCCTTCTTGATTAAGTCCGCGGCCTCGCGGTATCTTTGCCTGATCAGTTTTGCTGGCTCCCCTGCGTTTCCGCTTTCGAGTTCTCCGGCACTCATCATGATAGGGCTGTAATGTAATTGCAACATCACAGGGAATAGGAGTTAAGAACTCTAGGTAGTAAATTCAAGTGCACTTAAGATACTCTTAACGTTGTGTTTGGTATGGAGGTCAAAAGGAGTACAAACTTTAATTGTGTACACAAATGTTCTTTTGATATTAAAGTCACGTGAGTGTGAATCACATGATGTGTTATGGGAGAGAGGCGTAGTGTTTACACCAATTTTTATACAACCATTATAAATGGTGAAAATTGAGAGACTATTCTCACACAAAAAAAAAGCTGGAAGTTTACCATGTACTTAGAAATTAAGTAAAATTAGTTTTTAGATGTCTACGTTTTTCAATGGTTCACGTGACATTTTTGTAAAAGTTGTTTTCTCCAATTATACTCTCATAGGAAACATACCCTATGTTTGATATGAATGTAAAATGGAAGAGAGCTTATTTATATCTAAAATTATAGATTAACTTAATTTGTAAAAAAAAATTTCCTTTACCTTGCGCTCATAACACACTCCCTAAGTTTGGAAATGTATTTGTTAATGAAAGCAAAAAACTCTCACTTGGTAAGATTTGAAAATAGTGAATGTGCATCGTTTTACCTTTTACCTTTGTAAGTTAAAAGATAATTTTCAAGATGCAAACCCATAACTTTTTACCATTATACCAAAACTCATTCTTGAATGAATAATTACTATAATATATATGTGTGTGTTTTTTTTTAAATTCTCATATGAGTGTTAATCAAACACCTCATATTGAAGTATAAACATAATAAAGTTAGTGGAACAAAGTTGGGGGCCATAATTTTATCATGTTTGCATGCGAAGTTATAGAAGAAGGACTAGTCCTAGTTCAGCTATAACTTACTTGATTCCCATCTTGGCAAAGACAAGCTCGCATTGGAAAGATTTTCCTTGACCTTTGCCTCCCCAGATACCAAGAATGAGAGGAACCTGTTAAAAACAATGAAAAACATCAAAAGGTGCGTCTCCCTATTTTATTAAATCAAGACTAAGGTCAATTTTTTGCAGAAACATATATACATAGCAAAGTAGTTACACGCCTTGATGTTAGGCAGGGTCATGAAGTTCTTTGTGATGTGAACAACAAGCTTGTCCATGAAAGCAGGAGCAATGTAAAAGCCGTCCACGTTGTTGTCCAAGTTGTACCTAAAAACAACGTCATCGCCAGAAGACCAAATTTAGATAAGAAAGAAATCCCAACTTTTTCCCACTCATGCGATAACCCCAAAAAAAAATGACCACAATCAAAACACTATTTGATGCAGAGTCCCCTGTTTTATCTCTTCACTCACTGCTTAAGCCCGGCACTGAGGTACTCGTAGGAGCTCATGACTGCATAGTGGGTCCCAGTGTTCATTGGAGCTTGGAAGAGGGGATCAACCATGCCCTTCCCCCTTGTGATGTCTTGCTGGTCGTCCGAGATGTCGTAGGCCAGACCCTTCCATCTGTCCTTGTCGGTCTGCTGGCCCTCGTCGATCTCGCTGGGCTCCGCGGCGGCAACGATCTTGAAGCTTGCAGAGGAGACCTTGTTGCTGGGCACCCTTGAGGTTATGCCCTTCTTAAGGCCGCCGCCAAAGAAGGCCGTACTGGGAGCCGATGCTCCGGCTCCGGAGCCATTCAAGCTTATCTGCAATGTCACAGTGCCTTACTCTTGTCAAGCTACTCAAAAATGTTTCGAAACTGTCCAAACTCTCTACTCATGCTCATTCACACACATGAAGTGTGAAACTCAGAAATGAGAGATGGTGAAACCCACAAAGTCGATATATCAAGGGATGAATGGTCACACGTAAAAAAAGAAAAATTCTTGCTTTTAGAGCATATATGAATTTATCCTTAATCAACACCTGTTATCTATTCTAATTTTGGTATCTATACATTGATTACTAAATAACATTACATCCAATTACTAACTTATAGTGAGATTAAAAGCAGAAGTAAGAAATGAAGTATAGGTTATGTCTATGCATATGTTGCACTAAACATTGGAAGTTGTTGTAAACATGAATGTCTAATGAGGAGGGAAGAGATAATTAAGGTGAATTCTGGGGTGACAAGGGGTAATATGCCCGGTTCCTTAAATATGTATAATTGGGTCATGCATTACCTTAAATATTTTAAAATAATTATAAAAATATTTATAACAAACCGTTAATTTATATTTAATTACATAAATTTTTTTATGTTTAGAAAAACAAATGACATGGTTACATAAGAATTTTTGGTTCAAATTTGATGGTTTAATTTTTTTTTTTTTTAAATAAAAATTATAGATATTATGTAACTAAAAATAAACTTAAGAGTTAGTCGTAAACATCTTTACAATTCTTTGAGAATATTTAATGTAATATATGATTCAATTACATATATATATATAGAAAAAGAGGACACGGGCACCGAAGAATTCACCGATAATTCATTGAAAGTACAACAAAATAAAGGAAAATAATCTTACTGGAGCTCCTTTGACGGTTCCAAAAGTTGAGATTGATGCAGCCATGGCTGATGTTGCAGCAGAGAGGAAAGGCACTCTGCAACCAAACTATACAATGATATGGTCTTCTGAGGCAAGCACGAATGACCACAGAGGAAAGGAAGGACTTATAGTAGTGGCTCACAGTTGAGTGTAAAAAAAAGTAATATCTTCAAGATTAGTTGTAGAATCCTTTACATCCACACAATGAAGATTAGATTTCCAGCCACGTGGCAGCCAAATGGTGCCTGCAGGACCTCGGTCACCCTTTGGGATTGGGATTGGAGGCCTTTTCCTGATCCACCAATAATTAGTAAGGAGAGTTCATTGCCACACAAATATAGGAGCATTCATCACTTCAGGTTCAAGCACTTGCTACTCTTCGTTCCACAAGAGGATACAAGTGGTAGACTGAATATGCTCAAATCATTTGCGGAATGACATTTTGTGATTAATGTTGAGCCCTCATAATTTAGACACAAGGATGCAATTATTAGGGATGAGTTCTGCTCTTGATCTAATAGTTCATCCTTTCAACTTGAAATATCATTTTGTGATATTTTGTAAGTGATAAAGATTTGATTCAATCTAACACTCTATTACAGCACAAGAATTTCTTGTGCTTCCACTTGTTATCGACACGAAATTGAGGTGGCATTTAATTTGAGACATTTTACTAGTGGCATACACAAGCCAAAAAAATTTCAATTTTCAGTCCATTAAAATAAGTTACATCCATAAGTTTCGTGATTGAGATGGTTTTAAAGAGGGACACCAGTCCCATGGTTAAAAGGGTCCTGAGTAGGACCCAAATCACACAAGCTGCATTTCTCTGCATCGCCCTTTGTCCCTCTCCTTTTCTTGGTTAAGTACATGCTATCTTGGCTTAATGGGCACCCTGAAATTAACTCCTCATACAACAATCGAAAGAAATAAAGCTTTTTGAGCGTCTCCATTCTTATGCTTCTGAATAAATGAATAAATAAATAAATAAATTTTTCAAATTTTGTTTGCTTGGAAATGGCGAGGTCCACCACAAATTAAAATTTATAAAAGCATTCTTTTTGTTTTTGGTTCTTAAAACGTTTATTTTCTTAACCAAACTGAAGGCCCAAACAAGTAGATGGTTTTTAGGCCTTTTTTTACTTATCTATGGAGTAGTGGTATTTGCCCCATATGCGTGTTCAGACCTAACATAGAAGTTAGAACATCAATATTCAGCTCGCTCTGACGCTAATCATTATTTCACAGAGAACATGTGGCATGTGGAGTGGATTTCACAAAAGGGACGAGTGCAGGCATCAATTACGGTACGCCACCAAAGTCCAATATTACCACCCCCAAAATAATAATAGTAATAATAATAAATAAAGGAGAAGATACGCATGTAAATTATAAAAGACAATTCTATTTAGTGAGAGAGAAACTTAGAGAGATTTTGGGTGTCCCATGCCTACGATCCCTCCGCTCCCTCCTCCTCCTATGAGCAGAGGCAATCAAATTGTGATTGGCTCTTTTAAGGAAAAGCTTCTAGGTTCTATCGTTCAGAAAGGGATTCCTAAAAAAAGAAGGGGAAATAGCTTTAAATTGAATCTTGCAAAGGCGAAATTAATAGATGGAAACAGACTTTTACCCAAAGATAACTTTGGCTCCATCAATAAGAGTAGAAATAAGTGTATCATGGAAGGATGCTCTAGTAACCAAGATAGCTAACCTAAAAACCTTTACAAACAATAGATCATAAGATAAATGACTTAGAGCAGTGCGGGGTGTAATATCCCTAATTTTTCCCTTAGCCAGATTTCTTCTAATAGATGAAAATTAGCAAATTATTAAACTTGGAAAATTAAATTATCAAATTTAATCCCTCAAATAATAATTAAAAATATTAGTTTGGTAATTTCGCGGAGTTTCGGGAAGCTTGGATTAATTTTTTATTATTATTATATTAAATTCTGTGACTCAAAGGAGTCCGTATAAACTATTCTAATTTGAAAATAAATTCAAAAATGCCCAAACAAAATTTAATAACAAAGAAGAAAAATTAGTGGGTCATAACAGTATGTCCGAAATATTTTTAGGACTTCTGGATATAAACACTTAAAGACAAAATGCGATCAAACATGATCATAAAAATAATATATTATGATTTGGGAAATTAATCCCACGGTCAGTAAAAGGAAAATAAAGAAAAGGAAAAAAAGGAAAAATAAAGAAAAGGATAGAAAAGGAAATAGAAAATAAAGCAAAGGGCAAAACAGTGATTTGGCTTAAAAGATATTTTAGAAAAACAAAAGAGAAATGAAAAGAAAATGGGTGGCTTCTCGGAGAAGCCAAGAGCCACCCTGATGCCCATATACATATGAGTGGCCTCGGTGTCATTTCATATTTTTCAGTCTGCTATGTTGATGCTCTGTCCATTCATGCGCGCAACGATCATGCCATCGGACTTGGAGAAAATAGCATGATCATCCTAAAGCTCCCGGAGTCGTTTTGACAACTTCTTACCACGCCTGGAAAGGCGGGTAATCCGATCAACACTGTCTATGTGGCTTTACGTGCTATTATATGTGTGTATTTTTGTGAAAGAAAAATAGGAATTGATATGTAGAAATTATAGAGGTAATGATGGAAAGGACGGTTTTTAGTAGTTTTGATGTTAGGAAAATATAGCTGTGGGGATTGGAACCTAGGGAAAGTTAGAAGTGCATTTTAGAGAGAAAACAGAAGTGAAACTACGCTGCGAATGAGTTTTATACATGGTCATTCGAATGACTAAGCTAAGTCATTCGAATAACCATGAATTTTTCTCATCAAAGAGTAAAAAGGCTAGGTCATTCAAATGACCAAACCCTGGTCATTCGAATGACCAAACCCTAGTCATTCGAATGACTTAGCAGTTTTACCCCCAGAGAGCCAAATTTCAGTGTTATTCAAATGAACCCATTATATCATTCGAATGACCACTGGAGAACTCAAGACTTTGGCTTTCCTTGGAGTTCCAACGAGCACAAGAACTTGGAAAATAATGTCGGTAAAGAATTGAAAAGATATTGTAAGTATATTATCATGCATCGTAAGGACTCGATCGTCGTTACGGCTTAGGACGACTGTAGATAACTAGACGTATCACCTAATGTTTTAAAGGCTCATAATTGAATCCTAGGGAAAAGGTAAGTCTCTTAAGAAGGTTCCGGCCGCACCGGGTCTGGTACACCTTGAAGAATTAACTTAACTATGTATGTTAGGAACTCCCTATCTCTTGGCACGTCCAACGGAAAAGCCCATCGCCAGTCCAGCAAGATGGATTGGTCAATGATTAAGTGCAGGTTAAGACCTGAGAGAAGATTCTTACGAAAAGTAACGCGCCCCAAAGTCGTGGCGAGTCAAAGTAAAGCACGCCTTAAAGTAGTGACAAAACAGAACACGTCACAATTACAATACTCCCCAAAGTAGTTGGCGTCACACGCATAATATGCCCCAAAGTAGTTAGCATCACGATTACAACATGCCCCAAAGTAGTTGGCATCACAATTACATCATGTCCCGAAGTAGTTGGCATCACAAGTATAACACGCCCCAAAGTAGCTGGCATACACGTAAACGAGTTCCCACTTGGTTACATTGAAAAGGGAAGGCCCCTCGTCCTCCCCAAGTTGGATAGGTATAGGTTGTAGTCGAGGCCACGGCTACAAGAGTGGAGGGACACAATGAACTAAGAAGGACGATGTCACGGAGCACGTAAGAGAACCCTTTTTCCCCAGACATGCATGAAGTTTAGATGATGAATTCTATATGTATATGTATGTATGTATGTCTATGTGTAATGAACGTCACGTGGTGACATCTCGAGTATAAGAACGTGGTTACGTGATGCAGTATCACAAGGCCCTGACGGTATAGGCTAGAAAGCACGAGACTCTGTAACTAGGTTGAGCAATATTAGATTTCCCTACAATCACTTAGTAACATAGATAAAGCTTCTCAAGCTTAGCCTGGATAATAATCAGTAGGGGTTTTAGTATGGTATGATACTTAGAGACCCCCTGAGCGGCGGGATCATACTCGAAGCGAGAAACGAATAGGGATTCCCCGAAGGACCCCACTGAGGACGAAATGTTCTCACCCACGCTTCATTATGATTCCAGGCAGCAACTCGTGGCACGTTGCGAGGACCAGAACTTACCTTGGAGTGAGGACAAGGACTTCCCCTGTATCAGAAGCCTTTGAGCCGAGACATCGCAGAGGAGCAATCAGTGCTACCATTCGACATGCAAGCAAGGCAGAGATTAGTGGCGTGTAACGTGTGACAGTCACACTATCTAGTCAGGCCGTTGGCGACTAAGTGTACTAGATGTAACCTATACTACTATTCGATTATGTAATTGTCTTATGGACCGAATGATTATATATCAATATGTATGCTATGAATGTTGTTAAAGATCCGTTTCTAGAATTAGAAACGTTTAAGTCCGAGAGGACTCTATCGCTTGCAACTAGGTATGACTCCTCGACACGCGCCGGCTCTAAGTTCATAAACTAGTAAGGAAGGGCGAAAAGTTTCAAACCGGTCCATATATTCGGGTAAGGGATATTTGCGAAGCTAAAATTAGGGGCTAGAAGTAATTCCAACCAAGGGAACAACAACCCTATGATCAGTGCTACGACTATAGCATAGACGGAAAAGTAGTGGTGTAACACGGGGTCAACGACCTTGCAACCCAGACTCAGTAGTAAATAGATGTGAGCGTAAGGCTCCTCAGATTACGGTATGCGTGCCATTCCAGATTCATATTAGGGTATGCGTACCTTCACAGGTATCCAGGTTGCGTGCGTACCGGAACCACCCAGATTTATCCTAGTAAAGCAAGGTCGAGCTGAGGTTCCCTTGAATCATACCCCTCCACCAGAGCACGTGGGCATACGTACAACGGATCAGATTTACCTTTCAGTAGTTTATTTAGTTTATTCAATTTACCTTCAACAGTTTATTCAGTTTACCCGGATTTACTTTACAACAGTTATTTCAGATTTGCTTTAGCTTCCATTCTTTACTCGTTGTTTATTTATTCAGTATATGTGTATCTATATGCCATGACTCTATATGTAGTATGTGTTTTGTGTGTGGTACTAAGGTACTCACCACTGAGATGACAAATTCACCCCTCTGTCGATATCATTTTTCAGCTACAGCAGAGGACTGTGAGAACGTCCCCCTTGTCCAGTAGTAGGGAGGATTCAGCGTTAGTGGTAAAGGTAACGACCCTAGAAATCTTTACCGGCACGCAAGGACTAGTTCCCTTACGAAAGCCTCCTAACGTACTAATCATGAAAAATGCACAGCTTTTATAAATAAAAAGGAAACATATTAAAATAAAACTAAACACCATGATATAATATAATAAAAAAGATCATTTACAAGATACGAAATATATATAATTCAAAATATGTTACACTCTGCTTGTAGTTTACTGGAGCACTCTAAGACTGACATGAATGTAAGTTATCCTAAAGACTGAAATAACTGAAGAATACTTAATGACAACATAAAGCTCATCAAGGGTCCAAACTGCTAAGATATACTGAACAAGCAGCGCTTCTTCGTCGACAGTATCTGAAAAAGGTTGATGAGGGGTGAGTCATCACTTAGCGAATGGCAAACCTCACGGCGACATGGGACAATTCGTAACCATGGCGGCATGCATATACAATACATACATTCATACACGCACACACACATATATATAACAGTCGTGAAAACAATTATATAATAACGATAATTATAATATTAAAACACTTTAATAACATAAACAAATGGGGAGTTCTCTAGATAGACATTCCTAGCATTACAATTTAGCTATTCATAAATGCCTGGGCTTTACGGTCTTGCCCTAATCTACATGACACCAGGCATCATGGACTGCCATGTCCTGGCCTTATGGTCTTGCCCCTAAATATACATGAGTATTATTTTACTTTACGATCGTACAAGATATACCAAGGTCAACGTAGGCTGTCGCTGACTTATAGTTCTATCCTAGATATACTCCCATGAAAACAATTTCAAATACATAACATGATCATCATAACATAATCCTTATCACAACATGGCTTAATATCCTTAAGTATTTTATTTTGAAAAAATAAAGGTAGATTAAGATCTCATGCTTAGAGGGGTTCTCAAGTAAGAGATGTGCGTCACAGTGGACATCTTAAGTACCAAGTCTTGTTCTTAGCCAGAACTTTTCCTTAACATAAGTAGAACCTTTCCTTAACATAAGTCTTCTTCCACCAGAATCTTTCCTTAACCATTATCTTTCATTAAGGGTTTAACTAAATAGTATGAGTATCTATATCATTTAATACTAATCATATACACACAACATGAATATATTTAATGCAATAAATGTGGTCCCATGTAGTTATAAAAATAGTTTCATCATTTTCTAAAAATAACTTTGTAAAAATCTATCTCATAAATAAAGATATTCTAAATTAATAATCATGAGAGAATATCTAATTAAATAAAAGAAAAACTAACTTCATAAATACGTAATTAAAATAATAAATTTCACCTCCTATGATTTTATAAAATATTCATAAATAAAATCAAATAAAATAAATTTTAAAAATAACTACATGGTCTAAAATAGACCGTGAGAAAGCCAATCACCTGAAAATGGTTGAACACTAAGGAGCACTAAGTTGGGAGCTCCTGACACCCTACATAGAGGCACTGATTCCCAGTGAACGAAAAACGAGAGGGAGAAAAGAAATAAAAATTAACTGGAGCGAAAAGTATTACAAAAGTGTGACCTCTCAAGCTCTTGGAGTGAATTACCAAGTCTAAACACTCACGGGAAGCCTCTATATATAGGGGGAGGAGGAGACCCCCTTCTATAGTTGCAAACGATGTAGGACTAATTCTCACACTCGTCTCACGCGAGATGACCCCGTGTGAACATCATCTCACGCGAGATGAGCTGCAGAAACTATCTATGCCTTTCCTGTCTATTGTCTCGAGAAAGATGCATCCTGCATCTCGCGCGAGAAGCCCTCCTTTTTTTCTTTTTTTGGGTTGTGACAGTAAGCTCTGCTTCGCAGTGGGGTTTACCAAAGTCATTAGTAGTTATGCTTCAGATACCTAGGGCAGGATCCCCCATTTAGCATTCATGTTTTGGTCATATTATCATAACAACATTTTCAGTTTAATATATAAATTCAGTTCTTCTCAGATAGTTGCATTGTTTTGAAGGTAGAGAGGAATAAGATCTTGGTTGAGCTTCCTTGGTTTACCAGTACCTTTTTCATGATGTAATTACTGGCCATGACTGTGACTACTACTGGTTTGTGCAGATTTCTATTAATTCCCTTGAAATTGTCGTCTGAGAAGCAGATCTTTAGCCTAGGTACGATGGGCTTAAGAAGAAGGAACATATCTACAACCATCATGGACTTAATGCAACACTTTCGGGCTGAGCTAGTTTCTCCTCTACCTGTAAAGCCTCTAGCAATATGCACTATCACACCTCGGATCTCCTGCCTATCGAAGTTATCATCATCCGTGCCCTTTTGGTCCTCATCTCTCTGATGATTGCGACTTTTACTTCTCCTTCTTCTTCGATTGTCAAAGAGGTGGGGCCCTTTTCTCCTGTGCTTTCTTTCAATGAACTTTTCGCCATGTCCCTTTTGGATTATCCTCTTAATCTCATCCTCAAAGGAGTGACAATCATCAGTGATATGGCCATAGGTTTTGTGATACTCACAATACTTACTCATATAAGCTCCTTCATGAATGGGCTACTTCCCTACTCTAGGAGGTAGTTTAATAATTCAAGCATGCAAGCATTCATGGGGGATGGTGTTATTGTTGGCGTTCAAGGGTGTGTACTCATCATATTTCCCCTGCGGCTTGTGAAATTTGCATCCTTTAAGTTGGTGCTTTTGTCAACTAGGACCTTCACGCTCTCTTCCATTTGGCTTCTTATCAGGCCTATCATTGTGATCAGTTGATCTCTTTCCTCGACCCCTGTCCATCCTCACAGCTTCCTATAGCTCTTCCAATATGATGAATCCAATTGCCCTTTCTTGGAACTCTGCTATGGTAAGGGGTTGGTTGGCCGCCAAGTTTTTTAGGAAGGGTCTTGGCCTCAAGCCCTACATGATTTGGTGCAACTCAACCTCGGGGTTGAGGTTAGGGATATGCCTAGCCACAGAGTTGTATCTGGCGATGTATGCCTTGAAGGACTCATTTGGCTTCTACCTCACCAATGTAAGTGAGTCCGAGGTTTTCTAGTACACCTTGGAGGAGGAGAAGTGGTCTAAGAAAGTATTATTGAGCTCAGAGAAGAGATGAATTGACCTTGGTTTCAAGGAGAAGAACCATATCAAGGCGACCTCCACAAGGAATGTGGGGAAAGTGCGCTAGAGGAGTACATTAATGGCTCCATTCACCAATATCATAAAGCAAAATATAATGAGGTGAGAGTTAGAATCTCCTTTTCTAACTTGGGGTAAGAGGTAACTGAAAACTCGGGGAAAGTCATACCTTCATGATAGAATCAGAGAATGGACCCGAATCAATGGGGGTTTCTTGGTTCTCAGGCTGGCCATCATCATTAGGTGGCTTAGAAACCTCTTCTTCCAATCCCAGAGTAGAACGAAGATCTTCCTCATTCCTAGGTCTGTTGAGATCCTCTTCTTTATCCAGAAGGACCTTATTCTGCTCCTACAACTCCCTCATCACCTACCTCATCTCTTAAATGGTCATCTTATGGTTGTCATTAGGTGTCATGTGCTAACTTGGTGACCTGTTCTGGCTCTAACTTCAGGTTCTAACCATAGTGGTCAGAAGAGCTTAGACTTTTTTGTGTGAGGCTAGGGTTTGTTTCATTGGCCCCATAGTGGGCGCCAATGTTTTGTCCAAAACGAAAAGGTGACGTGTCCCTTGCATACGGTCACCATCGGTGAGCTACTTGCTGCTCCAGTTCTAATGGAAATTCCCAGGAGGGGGACCTGCAAGGGACTCTAATTCTTAAGTAATTCTTAAGTTAGTAACCATTTTAGGTGTGTCCTGGGTGTAGAGTAACGTACCTCATCTTTGGTTCCTTAATCCTCTTTTATAGAACCTCCTTGACTATTTAGCCTGAGTCATGTTCTCTTCGTGTCCAAGCTTTGCGGGGACTTACTAAGCTCTTGCTCACCCACAACGATTATATCCAAAGTAGGGATAAGGTGTAGTGACATAGGGGTTTATTATGATCATTTTCTCACGTCGGCCATATCGGACACAATTATATTGAACTGGCCTCTCTACCAGGTTCAACCTTCTCAAATTTAAGTTCTTGGACCGAGTTTCTGACCCGCGACTGTGATCATGGGCTTACTTCTAGCCTAGTCCATAGTGTAATGACAATATGTTATTAGATGTCTAGGTAGAAAAGAGTAAATTAAGTACCATCTGAATAATGGTTTTGCTAACTAATACTTTAAAGAGTCTAAACTATTAAATTTTGATTGTTTCTATCCATCAATTTAAATTTTTGGGAAATATGGTTCTTGACATGGTATTATAGTCTATTATAAAATTATTAATGACCCCATTCACAGATGTCTGGTCCCGTTAACTCCACACTCTAGATGGCCAGTCTTAGGTGTGAGAGGAGGGTGTTAAAGTCTCATATTGCTTAGAGATAAAGCCTAAATAGCCTTTACAATATCAAGACTATCCTTATCTCTTGAACTAATGCTTAGGGGTCTGGATTCTCTCATGTAAAAATTGCACATGACAAGGTCATGTGCACATCTCTACCATTAATTAAGTTACCTTGAAAAGGTAAAATGTCAAAAAGGTAAAAAAAAAAAAAAAAAAAAAATTAATGGTGAGGATGTGCACATAATCTTATCATGTACAATTTACACATAAGAAAATCCATTTCTAATTTTTAGAGTTGAGTTAGATTACTCATTTATTAAGATTCTCATCAGCTTAAGTTTTTGAAAAAAAATAATTCTTAATAGATGTTTTTAATGTTTTTAATGCATGAAAAACTACGTACGCTTACTTTTTTTTTAAAGAAATATTTTCACTTAAAATTCCTTAAGAAGTGTCTTACTACTAATACAAGAGCCGCCAATCTAAGCTAGGTTAGAGAGCACTGCTTCAAGAGACAACAATGATGATAGAGAAAGACACTTACATCATTAAACTCGAAAGCCCAAAGTTCTTCATCCACTTAAGTCGTATATCTCCATTCCCATGCAAAGTTCCATTGATCAAAGACAAAAAAAATATAAATAAATAAATAAATAAAAAGTTGGGAATCTTGAAGTGACAGAAACCAGAAAGTTATGTAAGTGAATGGCATTTGTCTCCCAACTCCTTCTTTGTACCTTTCTTGATTTCTTCCTAGCTAGTTATCACAATCCCAATAACAACCTACACTTTCTTGTACAGCATGAGAGGCAGAAAAATCAAGTTCAACTGTGTAACAAAAAGTGAATAATACTGTTGCTGAAGTGTGTGCGACTGTGTAATCCATATAAATAGAGAGGGATAAATCAAGAGTTAGAGGAGTGCTTAACTAATATTGAAATAATAATATGCAGAGGTGTACAATAGGTGGGTTGACCTGCTGACTCAAAGATGATGAGGTTGGGTGCTTGGGTTGATTGGATAAAATTTAATCTACCCGAGTCTTCTTATTGTCAGGTGACAAGTGACTAGGTTCTAAACCCAATCTGACCTATCCACCTAACTTACGCTTTTTCTTATTTTTTTATTTTTTATTATAATAAATATAATAAAATTAACCTAATCGAACCCACCGAAAAATATCATGACAAGTTTTTAAAATATATTCCTAGTTTTGTCATCCTTATTTTGATTTTTTTTAAATATAGTTTTTAAAAATAATATATTATAATTTTTGTAAAAAAAAAGTTGTCAAAGTAACTTGCTTGACCTGATGTTTGGGTCAAGTCAACTCAAGTCACTATTCCAAAAACACTAAAAATCGACCCAACATCGAGTCCTTGGATCAAGTGGATTTCTCCTAAAAACTAACTAGACCGGCTCGAAGTACACGCCTAAATATTGTGTGAGTGAAAGAAACAAATATTGACCATACAATTGTATTGAAAGGTCGTTATTAAAACAAAGTCATGTAATTTTATAAATGATCATGTTGTATGGCCAAGATATGCTCGTCTGACCAGGGACAGACACAAGGGGGCGAGCATGGGTCGTCGCCCCTCACAATATATCTACCATATATAGTANAATAGGTGGGTTGACCTGCTGACTCAAAGATGATGAGGTTGGGTGCTTGGGTTGATTGGATAAAATTTAATCTACCCGAGTCTTCTTATTGTCAGGTGACAAGTGACTAGGTTCTAAACCCAATCTGACCTATCCACCTAACTTACGCTTTTTCTTATTTTTTTTATTTTTTATTATAATAAATATAATAAAATTAACCTAATCCAACCCACCGAAAAATACCATGACAAGTTTTTAAAATATATTCCTAGTTTTGTCATCCTTATTTTGATTTTTTTTAAATATAGTTTTTAAAAATAATATATTATAATTTTTGTAAAAAAAAAGTTGTCAAAGTAACTTGCTTGACCTGATGTTTGGGTCAAGTCAACTCAAGTCACTATTCCAAAAACACTAAAAATCGACCCAACATCGAGTCCTTGGATCAAGTGGATTTCTCCTAAAAACTAACTAGACCGGCTCGAAGTACACGCCTAAATATTGTGTGAGCGAAAGAAACAAATATTGACCACACAATTGTATTGAAAGGTCGTTATTAAAACAAAGTCATGTAATTTTATAAA
Organism: Nissolia schottii; assembly: GCA_003254905.1. Taxonomy (NCBI): domain Eukaryota; kingdom Viridiplantae; phylum Streptophyta; class Magnoliopsida; order Fabales; family Fabaceae; genus Nissolia; species Nissolia schottii. The sequence goes on along the minus strand of QANU01073048.1, from coordinate 423,113 downwards.
TGACCATGTTGTATGGCCAAGATATGCTCGTCTGACCAGGGACATGAAAGGATAGAAAATAAGGAGAAGAGAAGAAAAAGGTTTTTCCCGTTTTTGACAGCACAGCAATTTTTGATCGGCCGCCACCGCTTCGTTCACCGTTGGATCGAGCTGAAATTTTTACAGAAGGTTTGGAACTCGTGATACTTCAATTTGCACGGTCGGATCGTCGAGAAGTTGCTGGAGCAGTGAGAAATTGGCCGCGCACAGTACAGCTTATTTGGGATTTTTTCTGGTTTCTCTTATTCTCTATTTCATCGTTCTTGCCTTGTTCTTTTGGCTGATTATTGAGCACGATTTGTGCTGTGATTGAGACTCTCTTGTACCCTTATTTTGATCATAGTGGAGTTTGATTTACTAGCTTGTGCCCGTGGTTTTTACTTCTCACATTGAGAAGGTTTTCCACGTTAAAAATTCCCGGTGTCTCTTTTGTGTGTTATTGTTGTTGACATTATTTGTTATTGCTCCTCATAAATTCTTGCAAGTTGGGGAAATTATTATCAACTGCATATAGCTCTGATTGAGTTGTCGATTTATTGTGTTGAATTTCCCATCAGAGTTGCATCAGAGCTCCTTGGTTGGGGTTATTTGACTTGCTTGAATGATGGAGGCAAATACAAATAAGATGGTCTGTTTGAATGGCACTAACTATCACTTATGGAAAGGAAAAATGAAGGATCTATTATTTGTGAAGAAATTGCATCTTCCTGTGTTTACTACTGAGAAGCCGAAAGACAAGACTGATGAGGAATGGAAGTTTGAGCATCAACAGGTTTGTGGTTTTATTCGTCAGTATGTTGAAGACAATGTTTATAATCATATTGCTAATGAGGAAGATGCAAAATCCTTGTGGAAGAAGATTGAGACTTTGTATGCTTCTAGTTCAGGGAATAATAAATTATATTTGTTGAATTCCTTGATGAATTTGAGGTACAAGGAGGGGACTTCTATTTCAGATCACTTAAATGATTTTCAGGGGCTCCGAGATCAATTGTCAGGAATGAGCATCAAGTTTGATGATGAAATGTTGGGACTATGGCTACTGAATACTCTACCAGATTCTTGGGAAACTTTTCGGGTTTCAATTACAAACCCATCACCTGATGGTGTTGTCTCTTTGGAAAATGTCAAGAGTAGTGTTCTTAATGAGGAGATGAGAAGGAAGGCTCATGGTACTTCTTCTCATTCGGAGGTACTTGTCACTGAGAATAGGGGGAGAAGTCAGAAAAAGGAACCGAAAGGGAGTAGACAGAATAGCAGAAGTAAGTCCAAGTCCAGATACAAGAATGTGGAGTGTCATTATTGTCACAAAATAGGGCACATACAGAGAAATTGTTTACAATGGAAAAGGGAGAGCAACGATAAGAAAGGGAAACAGAAAGAGAAGCATCATGACGATGATGATCGTGTTGCTACTACTACTTGCGATTATGATCTTATTATTCTCCGTGACCATGATTCAGTTAATCTTGTATCAGATGACAGCATGTGGATAATTGATAGTGGTGCTACACTGCATGTTACACCAAGGAAGGAGTTCTTCACATCTTACACTTCTGGTGATTTTGGAGTATTGAAGATGGGTAATGATGGTGTGTCTAAGGTGGTTGGTATTGGTGATATTTGCTTGCAGACCAACATGGGAGTGCAGTTATTACTTAGAGGAGTCAAACATGCTCCAGATGTCCGCTTTAATTTGATCTCTGTACAGATGCTTGATGATGGTGGTTATGGAAATCACTTTGGCTCAGGAAAATGGAAACTCACCAGAGGTAACTTAATTGTGGCCACAGGGGAGAGAATCAGTAAACTGTATTGGACAAAAGCATTGGTTGCTAAAGACAGTGTGAACGCCATGGATATGGAGGCTTCTTTGTGGCACTGAAGGCTTAGTCATATCAGTGAGAAGGAGTTGAGTTGTTTAGCTAAAAAGGATGTGCTTCCAGGATTGAAGAGTGCTGAGTTGGAGAAATGTTCTCATTGCATGGCTGGTAATCAGACCAGAGTATCCTTCAAGAAGCACCCTCCCTCAAAGAAGTCAGAGTTGCTTGAATTGGTGCATTCTGATGTTTGTGGCCCATTGAAGGTAAAGTCATTTAGTGGTGCACTTTATTTTGTTACCTTTATTGATGATTGTTCCAGGAAGCTTTGGGTCTATGCTTTGAAGACAAAAGACCAAGTTCTGGAGAAATTCAAAGAATTCCATGTCCTGGTTGAGAGACAGTCAGGTAAGAAGCTGAAATGCATTCGTAATGACAATGATGGTGAGTATTGTGGATCGTTTGATGTCTATTGCAAGCAGCACGGTATCAGACATGAAAAGACTCCTCCTAAAACTCCTCAGCTGAATGGTTTAGCAGAGAGGATGAACATGACATTGAGTGAAAGAGTTAGATGTATGCTTTCTGAAGCAAAGTTGCCTAAGCATTTCTGGGGTGAGGCATTGTACACAGCAGTGCATGTTATTAAGTTGAGTCCTGCAGTTGCCTTGAATGCTGAGGTGCCAGACAAGATTTGGTTTGGCAAGAATGTCAGGTATGATCATTTGCGAGTCTTCGGTTGCAAAGCATATGTGCATGTTCCAAAGGATGAGAGATCCAAGTTGGATGCGAAGACAAGGCAATGCATCTTTATTGGTTATGGTCAGGATGAATTTGGCTACAAGTTCTTTGATCCTGTTGAGAAGAAGGCAGTTAGAAGCCGTGATGTGAAGTTCATGGAAGACCAAACCATTGAAGACATTGATAAGATAGAGAAGACTACACCTGAGATAGATAATAGTTTGTCTAATGTTGATCCAGTTCGGATGCCTGTACATGATCTGGATACTACTGAGAATAATGTTCAGAATGATGAGCAACATGATGATGTTGGTGATCAGCAACTTGGAGATGATTTTGATGTTCCTATTGATGATGTTGAAGAGGAACATGGGATGTCACAAGATAGGGATCTTGGTGATGCTCCTGAACCACCTCAAGTTCAAATTTGGAGGTCTAATAGGCAGAGGAAACCATCTACCAGGTATTCTTCTGATGACTATGTTGCCTTGACAGATGGAGGAGAACCTGAGTGTTATCTTGAGGCCATGGAGAGTGAAGAAAAGAAAAAGTGGCTGGATGCAATGCAAGATGAAATGAAGTCTTTGCATGATAATCACACTTTTGACTTGGTGAAATTGCCAAAAGGCAAGAAGGCTTTGGAAAACAGGTGGATTTACAGGGTAAAGCAAGAGAGCAATTCTACACCTCCAAGGTATAAAGCCAGATTAGTGGTGAAAGGTTTTAGACAAAGAAAATGTGTTGATTTCAATGAGATTTTTTCTCCTGTGGTGAAGATGTCATCCATTAGAACTATGTTGAGTTTGGCTGCTACTCTTGATTTAGAAGTAGAGCAAATAGATGTCAAAACTGCTTTCCTTCATGGTGATTTAGAGGAAGAGATTTATATGAAGCAACCTGATGGTTTTCTTGTTGAAGGCAAGGAAGACTATGTGTGTAGGCTGAGAAAAAGCGTATATGGTTTGAAGCAGGATCCGCGACAGTGGTACAAGAAGTTTGAATCTGTTATGTGTGAGCAAGGCTACAAGAAGACTACTTCTGATCATTGTGTCTTTGTTAAAAAGTTTCCTAATAGTGATTTCATTATCCTGTTATTGTATGTTGATGACATGCTTATTGTTGGGAAAGATATTTCCATGATTGACAGGTTGAAGAAGCAATTGGGTGAGTCATTTGCCATGAAAGACATGGGAGCTGCTAAGCAAATTCTTGGTATAAGAATCATGCGTGATAGGCAAGAGAAAAAGCTTTGGATGTCACAGGAACACTATGTTGAAAGAGTGCTACAGAGTTTCCAGATGGAAAATGCTAAGGCAATAAGCACTCCTCTTGCTACTCATTTTAAATTAAGTACTAAACAGAGTCCTTCCAATGAATCTGAAAAATCAGATATGCAACCGGTTCATTATGCATCTGCCGTGGGTAGTTTGATGTATGCAATAGTGTGTACAAGACCAGATATTGCACATGTTTTTGGTACAGTCAGTAGATTTTTGTCTAATCCAGTTAAAAAGCATTGGAATGCTGTGAAATGGATTTTGAGGTATCTTCGTGGTACTACTAGTTTGAGGCTTTGTTTTGGAGGTGATGAGCCTACCCTTGTAGGCTATACTGATTCTGATATGGCTGGGGACATAGATTCTAGAAGGTCTACTTCAGGCTACATGATTAAGTTTGCAGGGGGAGCTGTGGCATGGCAATCTAGACTGCAGAAGTGCGTTGCGTTGTCCACTACTGAGGCAGAATTCATTGCCATTACAGAAGCATGCAAGGAGTTGCTTTGGGTGAAGAAACTCTTGCAGGAGCTTGGTTTTGTTCAGGACAAGTACTTGCTATTTTGTGATAGTCAGAGTGCAATTCATCTTGGTAAGAATTCAACTTTTCATTCTAGGTCAAAACATATTGATGTGAGGTATCATTGGATACGTGATGCTTTGGAGGCTAGGTTGCTGGAGTTGGCAAAAGTTCATACAGATGATAATTGTGCTGATATGATGACTAAGACACTACCGAGAAGCAAGTTTGAAACTTGTTGTGAGATCGCCGGTTTGTCGATCACCTCCACATAGTTGTGAGGGGGAGATTTGTTGGGTTGGGCTCCCTTCCTATGTGGAGAAAGGCCCAATATTTGCAAACCCACTATTTTCACTTAATAGTGGAGAGGGGTCAGTTGTTAGGGTTAAGGGAGAGGACTAAGAAGACAAAAAGAAAGGATAGAAAATAAGGAAAAGAGAAGAAAAAGGTTTTTCCCGTTTTTGACAGCACAGCAATTTTTGATCGGCCGCCACCGCTTCGTTCACCGTTGGATCGGACTGAAATTCTTACAACAGGTTCGGAACTTGTGATACTTCAATCTGGACGGTCGGATCGTCGAGAAGTATCCTGAGAAGTGATAAATTGGCCGCGCACAGTACAGCGAATTTGGGGGTTTTTTCTGGTTTCTCTTATTCTCTATTTCATCATTCTTGCCTTGTTCTTTTGGCTGATTATTGAGCACGATTTGTGCTGTGATTGAGACTCTCTTGTACCCTTATTTTGATCATAGTGGAGTTTGATTGACTGGCTTGTGCTCGTGGTTTTTACTTCTCACATTGAGAAGGTTTTCCACGTTAAAAATTCCCGGTGTCTCTTTTGTGTGTTATTGTTGTTGACATTATTTGTTATTGCTCCTCATAAATTCTTGCAAGTTGGGAAAATTATTATCCGCTGCATATAGCTCTGATTGAGTTGTCGATTTATTGTGTTGAATTTCCCATCAGGACAGACACAAGGGGGCGAGCATGGGTCGTCGCCCCTCACAATATATCTACCATATATAGTAGATATATTATATATGTGCACATTCATATGTAAAAGATGGTAGAGTATTAACCATCCTAGTTGGTTAGATATTAATATTAATGGAGTATCAAGCTCAAGTTTCACAGTATTTGTTTTTGTCACGTTTTTTCATATATGTATACTACAACATATTTCTTATAGCTTTTCTTCATATATAGTAAAAGCTACTCTTAAATTTTTAAATTTTTAACTGTACACTAGAAAACAAGTTTAACATGAACTTAATATTAATCATTACGAATTGAGTAGCTTATCCTAATTTATGAGTTATGACAAGTCTTACCTTTGATTGATCGTTTGATTCTGTTGATGTGCACTTTCTTTTTGTTTGGCATGAATACAGTAAAGAATTAACTCAAAAATAAGATGAAAGATTAATTTCTTTTGATTATTTTCTAATAAGTATTAAGTATTAAGAGGAAGATTGCTAAAATATTTTATAAAGAAAAGTTTTTATTATTGACAATTTTTATGATTTAGAGGACCCTTGCTATATATGAAGAACTCTGACTTTTTCTTAAATTTTTATCACTCAACATGTCAATCAATTTCTTAATTTTCAACAACTTTAAAAGTTTGTTTTAAAAATAGTTGCAAAGGAAAAAAAATTGAGTAAGAGTTAAAAATCAAGGAGAACATCAAAAAATTCTACTACACATATATATAACCCTAAAATATTTATTGATTATTACATTGTAATATATTTTTTTTTATAAAACTCCTTAGTTTCGACCCTTGCTATACACTTTGTCTGGGTTCGTCCCTACTCGTCTCACCCTCGCAATTAATGATTCCTCTCAAAATATTTACTAAATATTTGTTAGGTTGCTTTTGTAGGTCACTCATTTTTTTAATTCTCAAATATATGTTATGAAATGAATGATGGAGTATTTTAACTAACTAACCATTGCTAAAATGGGAATAGAAAATCGAACAGCAAACCCCTAACCCTAAAATTAGAAACAGTGAAAGGAATGAGATGAGATAGAAAGATTATATTGCAAATCATGCAAATGGACTATCTTTAAGAGTTTATCTTTGCCTTACCCGAAGCTTATGCTCGATGGAAAGGCCTTGATGAGATTTCCTTCAAGATTAGAACTCCTCAAGAATTCGTCCACATGTAGTCCCTAACAACATTGAGCAAATAAATCTCATATGAGTGGCAGCGGTCCTAGGTACCTCAATAGCTTCACAATTTTGCCGAGGAAGAATAGGAAGATGAAAAGTGTAGTAGAAAGGCGAAAAATGCGGATGACGAAGAGATAGTTCTAACTAATATGTTTGGTCTTGGTGAGTTGCAATAATAAATAGGGTCAAAGGTTGTTATAATTTAAGCTAGGCTCAACGTCTATAAACTGGCCAATAGACAAAGACAATGGCCCAATGATTATATTAAAGAAAGACAAGAAGCCCAATGATTATGTCTACAATGGTCACAAACAAAAGATAATTGGGCCAAAATAAAACAACAAAAGGCACAGTGGTATTACACATGACATGACGGGGCAAGGCACGTGTGTATGATATGGTAAGACTCAAATTCACATTGTTAATCCAATACCATAAATATTAACTTGTAAACTAAGTCAATATAATGGATTAAGCCAACTCCAAACAATGTGAAACTTGTCATTTTGACTAAATAAAAGACTAAGTTTAAATCACAATCAGGCCCTTTAAATCCAATAATATATTCTTCACAAAGTTGATGTGACAAGTTGTAAATAACATAGCAAAACAAATTTTTTTTCTAAGAATAACTAATAATTTGTCGTATATAAGAGTTTGTATTATTAGTCTCTTTGGTCTATCTAAAAGGGACGTAAATGAACACCAAAGAAGCTATATAATGGGTGAGAGATGTTTGTATAATTCTAAAATGTTATACTTAATATGTTTTGGGTCACAAAATCATACACAATGAATAATATTTTAATATTTTGGGATAAATTACTCGCCACTTTTATCAAAATGTTATTTATTGTGCGACCAGAAACCTATCTAAATGTACTACTCTAAGATTATGCAAGAATTGCTCAAGTAGGGGCCGTCTTAAGACTCCTCCTCCCATAGTTTAAGTGGCCAACAGCTGAACCTGAATTATGGTAGGATTAAAATATGCACAAATAAGGCAAGTGGCAGATAAATGAGGCATTAAACTAAGAGAATCTCAGGACCATTAACAATATCCAGACAAAAAAGCCGCAATGAGTCATGAACTCTAAGCTAAGCAACTAGATTAGCTAAAGTATGCATTATAACTCAAACTCTCAAACCGGTTTAAGTAATTACCCTTTTTCCAAACCCCAAGAACTGATGATGATTAGGTATTCAATAGCAGACGTCGCTTTAGGGAAGAAAGAAACTTTATATATATGAACCAAAAGCCCTTTTGAGGCACAAAAAGAGGAAATTTCTTTCCAGAATTGATAGTAACATTGTAGGCCACAAAAGAGACCCAAAAGAAACATACTTTAAAGTAAAAAAACAAATATTTTGTTTATTCTTTAACATTTTTAAGTTGACTAGTTTGATTTTGATATTAACTTCGCCTCACAAATATTTTACATCAATTTAGTTATAATACTTTAAATTTTGATATTAATTTAATCAAGAGCGGTGTAATAATGTCTAAATGAGTTATCCAAAATGTTATTGTGCTACGCAGCTATCTAGACTCTATTAGAATTAAAGAGAGAGAAAATATATAAACTATGGAGGGGAGAATGTGCAATGGATGTGAGACACATCAGATGAACATCAAGTCTAGCAATTTATCGAGCTACGTAGCATTTTTCTTTAGTCGAATACCGATTACATTCGCACTAAATTATTTTGTCAAATCATCAATTTAAAAATAGATTGGTGTGACGTTCCCAAGTGATGGCTATAAAGCATGGGAATCTCAAGCCCTCATTAGACAACACCAATACAAAGTCTCATTGTACTAGTGAAATCATTGACGACATATACACAAGTAAAAAAATTTGGACAATGATAGGGTTTGGCACTTCATGTGGAGCATGCAAGTTTCTAAGGAGAAAGTGCACGAATTGTTGTGTGTTTGCTCCTTACTTCTGCTATGACCAGGCTGCAACACATTTTGCAGCAGTTCATAAGGTTTATGGTGCAAGCAATGTGTCAAGGCTATTGTCACACCTTCCAATCCTGAACAGAGGTGATGCTGCCATCACCATAACTTATGAAGCACTGGCTCGCATGCAGGATCCTGTGTATGGTTGTGTTGCTCATATCTATGCATTGCAGCAACAGGTTTTCATATTTTTACCCTACAAATTTGCTAACTATATATAACACACAATGAGAAATTTTTAGATGCTCTGAGAGCGTCAAAAACCTTTTGCTCTTTATCAATATTCAAGTAGAACTTCTTAGATGATCTCACACCAAGAGAAAAATTTTGTCGTGTGATTCATCAATTGACAAATCAGCTATTGCATTAGAAATGCAGGGAAAATAGGAGACAATAAGGTAGTATTTAGTTCTTGTCCTAGGACAAAAATAACAAAGATAATGGAGCACTAGGGATCTCCATCTTTTTCTTAGGGGACAAAATTTAACTTAAACATTATCTTGATATGAACAATTTTAATTTTTTATCTTTGACCATTTCTCCAAACATGTTTTTGTATGTATCCAATATCACTATCTTTTCTGATGTTGGACAACAACCAAACACTACTTAAGGTCTATAAAGTTGATTTGTCAAGTGATCATAAATGGTACAGAACAAAACTTTTCTCTTTCTCTAAGAGCAACAAAAAATTTATCTATTAATTATTGCATTAAAAATGTAAGAAAATATGAGACAATAATAAATAAAAAATGTGTCAGCAAAACATTTTTCTGTATCTAAAAACATTTAAGAATTTTTCTTCACCATAATTTAGATTAGTGGTGTGTTTGATGCATAACTTTAAGCTTGTTGTGTCCTGCAGGTTGCCAGCTTGCAAGAGGAGATAGAAATTTTTGGAAGTCTAATGGTAAATTCCACCTTTGATGAGGTCAATTGTGGCAGTGTCCAAGCACCAATGGACTCAAACAACACAATACAATATCATCCTTTGCAGCATGATGCTGCTAATACTAGGACTGAGTATTATCAAAATCAAATGACCAATATTCTTTCACACCAAGGAAGTGCCACAATGCACCAAATTTTCAACTCACACATGGGTAAGGAGCAGCTCCCTAGAGTTCATGATAAATTAGAAGAGCCTTTGTTTGATGATGATTCCAACTCCATTAATCCGTTAGAGAAGTTCCTATCTGGAATTGACCAAGAGGGCTTCATGAATCACCCCTGGTTCAAGCACAATGCAGACATAATAAGGAACTAAGAGTCTTAATTAAGTGCAAGATGATGGAATGAAATGATGAAAATCAATTTTTGTGTGCCTATCAAAATATAGGTAAAGGGTGTAAGATAAAATTCTACTCCTGTGATTATCTGATTAAGTGCCTATCAAATAAACGACCCTGTAAAATAAGTATTAAAGTTTTCTACCTGTAATCATATTGAGGATAATCATTTCTCTATAGTCTATAAATAATTAAAGCAAGAGAAATTTCCTAGTTTTTTTTCTTAGGCTTATGTAATAGTTTGGTCCCTTGATAAAAAAATCCTTTGCAGAAAATCTAATCAACTGCACGCATCACATGACTATGCAGCCAAACAAGAAAACCGCATGCTAGAGATGTTGGAAAACATGGTGCAAATATCATCTCTTATATATATTATTCATAATTCAATTGTATAAGACTAGTGTATATAAAGATTAATTAACATATATCGTGTAATGTTACTCCGTAGTGTAATTATCAGACAGTACAATTTATACACGACACTAATCTTGTTCAAGGAAAAGGTACTTTAACTACTAAAAAAGAAGATATCACAAAGTTGCTGCTTTACTTTCGAAAGACAATGACAAGAATTATTTGTTAGTGAAGTGGTTTAAGCAAGACTACAACATCCAAACTTTGTCACATCGATTATTGGGCTAATTCAACATTGGCCAATTGACATTAATCCAGTAGTCTCATAATCATAAGCAGTAGTATTTCCTCAAAATGCATTTGTATCAACATTATCAAATAAAATATCACAATATTAATTGTTAATTGTCAATTAGATAATTTTTTGTTCAACCTGTGTGTTGTTAAGTTTTGTGTCACGTGTCTTCTCTCAAATTGAGTATAAAAGATTTAAAGTTAATAAATTAATTCAGTATACTAATCAAGCGATTAACAATTTTACGATCAACCTAATCTTATCCAAAAAATAGAAATCTAGAGCTATATTTTTGATATGGTCTTTTATTCCACCAAACTCAAATTGAATGGGTCAGATCTTATGTGATCCAGATATTGTTTGAAAACTAACCTAAGCCTGACTTATCAACCCATATACACAAGTTAGGTCAAGTCTTATCTCAGATATTCAAATTAGAACCATGACAATAGATAAGATACTCAAGACATTAATACTTATGGATGTAAAAAAGGCGATTACAATACTTAAAAATAATTAAAAAAAAAGTAATACTAGGGTACATTATTTTGCTTGTCACCGTACAGTTACCGTATGGCTTATGTAGGGTATATACAGTAACATTGAGTGCACAAATTTTTTTTCACACGTGCACAAACTTTTTCTATACACATGAACAATTTTTTTTAATTACGGAACCAAATCAAACCAGATCTGCGACGCATTAAATAGCAAAAAATAATTGTTACATTTTCTCCCTCCTACTCCCCACTCTCACACTTTAAGTGATTTGACTCACTTGCTATCATACACAAATTTTTTAACTAACATGCACAAATTTTTTAATAAGAAACAGAATATGATGAAAATGAAACGAGAGTAAAAAATAGGAAAATTTTGGCACTCACATACATAAACTTTTGATTAAGAATGCACAAACTTTTCTACATACATAAACAAACTTTTGAAAAACCAAAAATAATAAATATGATAGTAACGAACATGAAAACAAAGATGAAGAAGAAAACTTTTGCGCTCTCATACACAAACTTTTGAACAATCATGCACAAAATTTTCTTCTCACATGTACAAACTTTTGAACAACTAAAAACAAAAGAAAATGACGAAAACAAAAAATGAAAACTCTGGGATCCATCACATCTTGCGAAGAAAGAGAAAATGAAAAAAAAATGAAGAAACGTTTGTGTCAAAATAACTTATGTGATAAATGAAGAAAAATGAATAAGAAAATTGAAAATAAAGAAAACAAAAATGTTTGTGATAAATGAAAAAACAATGAAGAAGGAAAAAAAATGCATGGAAAGTGAGGGGAGAAGAAGAAGACTAGAGTGAGGGAAAGTAGGGAAAAGGAGAGAGAAAATGTGCATTAAATATATGTTTAAGATTTTTATGATACCTTACAAAATTTAAGGGTACTAGTACTTTAGTGTCTAAGATTTAGACAAGTATCTCACTAACTTAAATCACTTATTGTTTTAAATTTGTGATTGAATTACAACTATTCAAACACAAGAAAGTATTGGTACCTTAATTCAAACTTGGACATCAAAGAAATACCCAAAAAGTATTTGTTTTGAATTTTTTTAAAATATATTTTTGAAAAGTTAGATATTTAAAATTTTCAATAGTACTAAATATATATATATATATATATATATATATATATTTAGAAGTAGCAAGTTATACGACTATACATAACAAATATTGAAAATATTTTTGAATTTAACAAAAAATCAAAAAACTCTTAATTATAGTATTTTCACATGATTAATACGATTGGGGGATTAATATGTTTAGGAGACCTATTTCATCAACTTATTTATCCTTCTACCTACTTTTATGAATGACATTTAATATGTCTAGAGACAAAATAAAAAAAGTATATACAATGTCATTAATAATATAAATAGAAAAAGATAAATAGGTTGATGGTGTAAATTTGCTATGCATTTTCCCGTTTCATAGTCATCCACAAACAAGTGCCGACATTTGCCATCTAGATTTCCTACTTTGTGTTTTTTTTTTTTTACGATGCCTTTGGAATTTATTTATCTTTTAACCAAAAAAAATCACAAAAATAGTACTTTTTGAAATAAATAAATAAATATATACACACATATCATGCTTTTAAAGTTTCATAAAAAAAAAGAAAAAATTAAAAATACGAAAATTTATTCAAATTATATAAATTTGTTATAGTTATATCAATAAAAATAAATTAAAAAAATAAAATAGAAAATAAAGCAAACATTTCCTAACTTGATGTTATGTAAGAGTAAGAGCGTTCAAAAATTATCCCACCTAATCCTAAAAAAAAATCTCAACTCAATGTTTTGTTGAGTTCTGAAATTAAAAAAAAATTGAATTTAAATATGAACAAGTATACCTTGTATATTTTAAATTGAAATTTATGTCATATAGGCTGCGTGACAGAAGTTATATAGCTATTTAAAACTTGTTTATTTTCAAAAAATTAAAAATAAATTATAAAATTAATAAATTACATTGATAGTGCAACTTACTTAAATATTTAAATTTTTATTTTCATTTTCAAATACTTTTTTTAATTGTATTATATTTAAATTAATATATTATTTTCTAAATATTAAAGCAATCCAATAAAAGTAAGTTAAAAAAATAATTTAAAAATCAGATTAATTTCAAGAGAAATATTTACCTAGACACAAGCATAACAAATTATTTTTCGATACACAATAGACATATGTCCTATTAAGTGAGACCAAAAATACTTAGTAAAATACACCATAAAAACAATGAGACACATTTTTATTGTGCATTTTCCTAAAGCAATATATCATGCTATATCTTTTGACATAGGACATCTATCTATTGTGATTCAATGAGGCACAAGGAAATTTTAACGCACACTGGGAAAATGGAAACAATAACCTGAGAAACGAGGAAGTTTGGAGGATGAAGAGAAATCAGATTGACTAAGAGGAAATACAGCGTCCACATGTGATGTTGGTATTGAGGAAAGTTGTGAAAGACCACTTTGCACAAATAAACCTCAAGGAGGAAGAAAAGCGGATAACAATAGAATCAAGGAAGGCATCAATCTCAACCTGATGGGCCTATTATCTTCTTGGGCTTTATTGGTGGGCTGTGATCCTCCAGTTGTGATGTGGGCTGATGATGCTTAGGTGAATGGTGTGGGATGTCTGTTGTGAGTGCAGTAAGCGGTAATTATAACGACCAATGGTGTGAGTCACGTGTGTGGGAAAGAAGATGAGATAAAGACAATTGTTGATGAAGAATTTTGAGGCTACAGGAATACGTGCAGTTACTTTATTTCTAATGAAGTGTGGTTCACTTCTTGTTGAAGTCTATTGGCACAAGTGTACTTACAAGTGTACTTAGTTTATTTTGATGCTTTTGAATTTTGTAATTTGTTTTGTTGCATTTTGACTCCTTTATGTTGGCAATGTACTTGTTGTGTTAATTAGGAATGGTTGCTACTCTTTTTCTTCCCAAAAGAAAAAGCAAGGGTTTTGCTCCCATGGGTTTTTTCTTAGGTCTTCTCAATCTTGTCGAGTTGATTTTATCTCGGTGGTTTGAGGATCTCTGTAATGGTGATTCATGCCCGATAATTTTGAGGGTTGTTGCAACATATCGAGAAAAAAAAAATGTTATTGTGCATGTAACAAAAAATAACGTGATAAACTTGTGTCTAAAGATAAGTATTTTTTCTTAAGTTTCAAATCTAACTAAACTCATTTAACCATTCCTTTCCATAAGCTACTAGGATTGGTATAATAATAAGATATTTAAATAATATATATGAGGTTCTACATGATTACAAGAAAAAAGGACAAGACACAATTACCCTAGACACAATTCAAACTTCACACATCACATCTTAAGCAAAAATGTCCATGGTGAGACAAAGACACATTCATAGAAAAAACAATTATTTAGGACCATTTTTAAACAAGTATACTTACAAATGCATAGAATTTATTATAACTTTATTACCGTATATACCATTATAAGTATAATTCTTTTAAAATTATTTTAAATAATTGCCTTCTTATTATTTTTTATCATTTTCCTTCGAATAAAAGGTGTACAATTTTGAGCTGTCATAGAACATGGCGAAGATTGTTTGTCCCTCTTGTGTCTCCTTTTTTGGGTGGCCCCTCAGGTGTATCCTAATCCATCTCCATCCTGATCCGATCAATAAGTGATTCCACCTTCACCATAAATTAGGGTATAAATGAGACTACCGAGATAATGATCTATCCATTGTAGTTGTCGCTTTCATGGAATACACTAGAATTTGAAAATTATGATATTGAGGCCCATTTAGTTAGTGAGTTCAAAGAATCCAAAATTTTGAAATGCAACCAGCAATGAAGGACAAACCGCATAAGTGACAAATTAAAATGGGGAAATTGACATATTGGCACCATATCTTAACCCGAAATTAACTTTATCAAAATGAATTTATGGATTATTACACATATAGTACTTACTTAATCGATTCTTAACTACTGTAGAATTCAACCACACTTGAAATTTCACGATTTCATGTCAATTTTGTGGTATTATTTTATTTCAAAATTCTTATTTATGAGTTTGTCAAGTTTTACTTAGTCTTGTTTGCAAGATACTTGTTTCCTAAACGGTAGGGTTTGTTATCTAAGTTTTAGATTTTACTTCAAGGTTGACTTGGCTTGCCCCACGTTTTCTTTTTTATAGCCAACTATCACCTCATAGTGAGATATCTCTCCTTATTTCTTGTTTCATTAGTTCTCAACGGTTCTTTACTCTTTCCTACAAAATAATAACCCTATAGCCAATCTTCCTGTTCTAGTGACTTTCTATTCTTCTGTTTTATTTTATCTCATTAAACAAGAAAGACCTTGTCAATTCTAGAGATTCTGAACATTAGAATGCATCTACTGAGTCTTGGAGATTTACATAGGCAAAATAAATCTTTAATGAAAGTGCTTCGTAACACACTTCAAGTGGTGATTTAATTTACATGTTTGTTTATATGTGCAGGTTACTCAAAGACAAACAATCGAAGAGACTCAAACAACTTCTAAAGTTATATACGTGGATTTCTAATTCTTATTATACTACGGTATATTTGAGTTTTTGTTTTGTTCTTATTCCTTGTTTCCTAACTAATTATTTTGAGATGAATGTTTCTTATTTAAAGAATATTTGTGTTATTAATCACTAATATTACAACAAATTTTTGGCTCGGGAAAATGCTCAAATGAGGGCGAGGAAAGTTATAAATGCCTTAACATGCACGGATGCACCTTTTGGGCACATGCACATGTGAACAAACGATGGATACATTATCGTCGCGTGTATGGATGAAGTATACCTTATCTATTGTCGTAGGGGTGGGTATGGTTTGGTTTCTTGTGAAATAGACCGAAATGAAGCAAGCAAACAAAAGATTGGATTCGGTATTCCAAAGTGAACCAGTTTTAAATCAATTTCTAAAACTAAACAGGTTCAGAATCGGTTTAAAACTTTTGGAATCTCCCTCCCTCCCTCCCCTCTCTATCTATCTATGTTTAGATCAAATTTGAATAGCCGCAAGGAGCATGGGGCAAGCCCTTTACCATCAGAACATAAGCACAATTATGGCGTTTCCATGATCATATATGTTTATTTCAATTTTAATGTGTTTTTTTAATTTTTTATATATATATTTGTTTAATCGAATTTAGTTCAACCATTGACTCGATACTTTGACCGAGTTAATATCCAGCCTAGCTTTGATAGCTATGCCAAAAACATATCTGCTCAAGCCAGCCAAAGAGAAATATATGATAATGTCATAGAGAAGAGAATTGTTATCTCAATCAACAAAAATGCTTAAACAATGTGAAATTTAATACACCTCTCCAGCCTAAAAATGAAAAATGAACATACGGAGCATAAAGGTTACATATTTAAATCGACAACTAAAACAATTATTTTTTTCCTCATAAATTGCAATTAAAGTGTGAGTCTAGTTAGCCATTTAAATTAAATTAATCCCTTGAATACATTAATTTGAGCCACATAACCCCCTAAAAATAACACGAACTAATTTGATTTAGTGCATAATTGATTGTCATGTGAAAACACCCATTAATTCTAATAGTCATTAATTAATAGTGAGAATCGTTTCTATGTGTTCTCATCAAAAAAGAATCCAGACAAGCTATTTATAAATCAAAAGACTAATTTAATTCAACAAACTAACTTGATTCACGTCTCGTAACTTGAGAGACTTATTAAACAATTATTCTTTTAATTTCAATGACTAATATATCTCACCCGTGTACAAATTCAAACACAAAATGTACATTCCCTTTTTAAACTCATTGAATAATTAAACAGAAGATAACAATTCTACTATATTCCACTTGTTAAATTTCCATTCTACTACTCTCCTAGTCCACTCTAATATATTACTTTTGAAAAATACATATAAATTAATAAAGTAATTGATTTACACATATATAAAAAAATATCAAGTGCTTAGACTAAATTACCCTTATAAAAATTGCAATGTAACTAATACAATAGTAAAGTTTATAATAAATAAGAGCATAACTAAAGATACAATAACTAATATTTTTTAATCTAATCACACGATAATTAATTTTAAACAATTCTAAATAAAACGCGATATATAAAAGTGAAAGAAGAGAATATTGGACTACGAGGAGAGGTGAATAATGCAAGTTTAGTTTGGTCCATTTAGCTCGATCCTCGACGTAGAATATTTAAATAGGTCGGATCATCATGAAATAAATGAGCAGCCATGTTAGGATGAGGAGACGGTGCCCCAGTCAGTCCAAGGGCAGGGAAAATCAATGAGCATTCACAGAAAGACTTTGATTCATCCCAATGAGCATTCGTGTCTTGAGGAGAAAACCAGAATAACGAATGTCGCAGGTCAAGCAAAAATAGAACAAGGAAACCAAGAAACAAAGAGCGCCATTGAGAAGGAAGGAGGTATGGTAGCGATCTCAAGACTTGGGCGTACAACGGGTTGTTGTGCCGTCTCTAAAAATCAGAATTAAGAGGAAAAAGCATTACTCAAAAATAAATAAACGGGTTAGTGGGGTGGGGTTGGTCCACTAACTCACGGGTTAAGCCGAATGGGTCAAACAGTCTCCGCAAACTCCTAGGCCTAACCCCATGTACATTGCGGGTTACGCGGACCAATCAGTGACATTTTCTACCCAGTGCTAATGATGGGTGACTCATTTCCATCTTTCATAAAACTCTCAATATATTGCAGCACCTAGAAGACATGTTACACAAATCATAGCCAGTTGATAAACGAGAAATGATAAATCTGATCTTGAAAATTAAACATTAGCAGGAAAACTTAATAAGTACCTAGAATCGCTCCATAAATATAAAGGCAACTACATTGACCTGCATCGCCAAGAGGAACAAATATGTAGAGAGATCAAAACAAATGAGCCAATACCAATAAAATAAGATGCAACCAAGTCTCACTTAAAATCGATCTCAACATTCCAAAGGAATAGGGGTTTAAAGTAAGTTAGAATAATGACTTTAGTGGCCAAAGTTAAGGCACCTTCCTTTATTATATCAAGCACTGAATTAAACAATTGAATCCCATTTGGCTTAAGAGATAATAGGAAAATGAACAATGGTAATGGAATAATACCTTAGTTTCCTGTTACGAGCAATTTGGATGTACCGAAATAGCTCATAATTGTCACCTTAAGTTGAATCCAAGAGCTTTACACTTATGAACATCCGTGGACAGCGGGAGTGATACTAACAAAAGTCACTTTAACGTTAAGTCACATGTAAGTGAATTATAAAGTGATAATAGTTTAAGATGTACTTTATAGAATAACAAGAGATCCCTTTTATAGTGTAAATATGGATGTATATGATTCTATAATGTTTATAAACTTTATGAGACTTTATGTTAGATTATGCAATTCTCATAAGTCTTATGAAGACTTTTAAGACTTATGACAGATTCGTCAACATTCATAACACTCGCAAATAAAAGTTCTGATTAAACGTTTAGTCATGTATATCAAATCTAAATCCTTGTCAGATTTAACCCGTAATATTTCCTTTGCTGATTGCTGTCTACCACCTTGAGTCATTAATATGCCAAACAAGGAGGATTATAGCGGACACAATGATTATGCTTCCACTCCATCCTCCATGCCTTGTTAAAACCATGTTGTCTCACTTTTATAACAACATAAAAGCCTTTCCTTACATAAAAGCAACCCCCCCCCCCAAAAAAAAAAAACTAAATAAGGCTACAAGCATCAAGTGATCCAAAATAAACCAATAAAAAAGATGTTGGCTACGTTTAGTCTGTATAAAGCACAAGAAGATATACAAAGTACACGCCAAAACCATCTAAACAGTGCAAATACCTAGCAAGAACCCCAATATTGCGTTCAGATTCAACACTCATGACATTGACCGCCTTTGCTACAACACTGTAAAAGGCTGAAAAAAGCTGACCCCACCACAAGAACTCACATTTTGATTTGAAATGACAATTTATCATCTCTATCGTCATGTAATAATGATGTTGACCATTAAAGGAGGATGCCCAATTTAGGAAGGAGAAATTGAATCCACCTACCCCAAAAATCATCAACATTCCTAATCCAGACAATTCCACCCTTCCACACAGTGCGAAAGTGAGCACAAGTGCAAGCTGGGCCTAAAGTTACGCTTAACATAAAATCCTGCGTACTCCGCTCCACCACAGTAGTTCCAGACCATTACAGATACGATAGAAACATTTACTCCATCTAGACCTAACAGAAAAGATCGTAGAGAAATTAATCATCAGACCAAGATTGGTTTCTGCAAATAAAGCAGCATCATCATCATGTATGAGGAGAGTAACACTACACTACTGCATGTCTCAAAAACTATTTAGACTCAAAATCAACGAATCTTCCCCAACACAAAAAAAAAGGGGAAATAAAACTAATTCTAGATTACGCCAAGCAAAAAAAGCTAGCACAAAGTTTACCAAGGCATAATTAATAAGGAAAATGAACAAATCAACCAAAAAAAAAAAAATAACATCCCTAACCTGGCTCCCTATGATTACAAGAAGAAACCAACCTTTCCAGAAACACCCACCACCGCAAAAATCGCGAACAAGTCAGTATTATAAGATCAAACACCAATTTCTTCAACCCCCTCCCATCCCATCAGCCTACAAATTCTCGAGCATTCAAGAGCAAAAGAAACTCAGTTCCATTTACACAATCTAATACATATCAAGGGGAAATTAAATTGGAACAAACTTATCTCTCATTACTACAAGAGCATCTAAGAATTTCTCTTTTTTCGAGATAGCCCCCATCAGAAAGACGATGGAGGAGGTCGAGAGGGAGTGGCCCAGAACACATCATGTGGCATTTGACCGTTGGGCATTAAACCCGGACTCATATTATACACAGGAGGAACCTGCTGCTGCTGCTCGCTCAAACCCTGAGACAAAGGGGTTCCCTCACCATCCTCGCCCGCACCAGATTGCTGCTCCTCCTCCTGCTGCTGCTGCTGCTGCTGCTGCGCCTGCACATGTACCTGCATCTCCTCATCTTCATCCTGTTCTTCCTCCAACGGCAGCCGCTCATACGTGGCGTTGGCGAACGTCGCCGCGACAACCATCACCGGCCCGGAGGCCACCAGCGACCCCACAACCGTCCCTCCGACGACCTGTCCCTGCCCGCCGGCAAGGTAAACGGTCAGCCCCGTGGCTCCCGGCGGCGACGGCGCAGGGAGGAAGGCGCCGGAGAACGACAGGATCTCGAACCGCCCGTTGAGGGTGACCACTCCGCCGGGCGCGGCGGGCTGCCGGAGCGAGACGTTAGAGACGGCACCGTTTCCGCTGAGGACGGAAACACCGCGGTGGCGGCGGCTCGCGAAGTTGGCGAGGCACTCGACGACGTCGCTTCCGCCGCTGATCTCGAGGACGTGGCTGCGGAGCGCGTTGGGGCTCTCCTTGGTGATCACGACCGGCGGCTTCGGCTTGTTCTTGGATCCCGGCGGCCGTCCTCGGGGACGGCGCCCGCTCCCTCCGCCGCCGCTGTGGTTATTGTTATGGTCTTCGCCGTCGTTGTCGTTGTTGTTGCTGTTGCCGCTGTTCGTTGGTGTGTTGTTGCTGTTTTCCATGAACTCTGGCTCTTTCCTGAGACCCTGTTCTTCGGTGGTGGTGTTTCTGAGCTGAAGCGATGGAGGAGGAGACGGCGATGAGTTTGGGTCTGTGGGTCTCATAGTCACATTCCCAGCCCACCAACGATTCGCCATCTTCTCTCTCGAACTGGCACTGTGACAGAAGTGTGTGTGTGTGTGTGTGTGTGTGTGTGTGTGTATATANCTACTATTACTACCGCAACTCTTTCTCTCTCTCTCTCCCTCTCATGTTGGGACTCTAAACTCTACTAGTTAGTGTGTATTGAAAAGATGGGGCCTGGAAAAGCTGAGTTAGATTAGATTAGACTAGACCAAGTGAGTTACTACGGTTAAGGGTATTGGCCTAATCTCTAGTGGTGAAATCTAAGGCGGTTTCTTTAATTTCCTTGCGTTGTGTTCAAAGTGTCTCAACTTCCCAAAGTGCGTGCTGCGCGTGCACTGTGGCCTACTCTCTCTCTCTCTCTCTCTCTCCCCTTCTTCCAAGCTGGTTTGTTTCCCTGTCAGTTCAGTAAACGCAATATAGGAGCAGCAAGTTGCACGAAGAGATCATTGACAAATAGTATTGGGGAGGAATGAATGCTACCTATCATCCGGGTATGGATTGGTGAAAATACGGATGTGCCCCTGGTGATGATGGTTGTAGTGGCTGGTCCATGACTGTTGTTTCATAAATGAGAGTCAGATAGTGGCTCGAGTCCTCGAGCGCCTCGTGGGGAGCGACGGGGTTTTGGTTTTTGATAGGTCACGCATTTTGCTTTCGACTTGTATTTATCCAGGTAACGTGATTTTAAGTAAATGAGTCGTGTTACGCGTACACTAAAAAATATATATTACACATATATTTTATATTTATATACATAAAATTTGTATTTTAATATTTGTAATATTTATGTACTTAATTAAATATAATTGAGAATATCATCTATAAGTTTGTAATGTTTATGCATTCGTGAGAATAAAATTTGTGCATTATTAATGGTGTATGTATGAGTGTATAAAATTGGATATACATGTATCATTTTTGTAAGTAAAATTACATTACGTAATAATTAATTTTAAAATATTTTTTATTAATTCAGCCATTAAATTGCAATAATATGTCTTTGACATCTTAGTTCTTTTTATTTGGTCTTAACATATCATAAATTATATTATTTTACATCACTAATGTATCATAAATTACTAGTTAGTTGTTAATAAAATTAACTTAACTAACAGACTGTATGATCCAATGAAAATTTACAACCAAACTTACAACTTATTATTTAATTTGAATTTGTCGTCAAATCATTATTCAATGGTAAATCACTCAGTATTTGACTCGAATTTTTTCACAAACCATGGTTTGCCCACCACCCAAAATCAGGTAGCATAGCGAGTTATAGGTTAAGTTTGGATCAAATTATGAATTTGGTGAATTTATTTTATTCACATGACATTATTGAGTATGTGACACTTCATTAGCCACATCAACAATTAACAAAGTTCCATTGATTGCAGTGAATAAAATCATAAAGTTTTATTAACGACATTAACTAAAATCATGAATCTATAATATTCTTAGACCAAAGAAGAAGAAGAAAAAAACCTAAACCAAATTTAAGAAATGTATCAGGACTCAAATCTTATTTAAGCATATGTTATGATTAAGTTTTACAATGTTGTTTAAAAACTTTCAAATTAATATTCAAACAAACTTCTCTTATAACTTTTGACTAAACCATAATATGGGGTTTTCAAAACAAAAAATATGTTATTGTTGAGATGTGAACAAATTAGTAAGGTTGAATGTGAAATAGCGGGTATAATTGCATTGAGAGTGAACACTTTAGATTGCCTTTTAGATTGATGAAGTGATACCTATAAAGACACTTTGATTCTCAAATGAACAAGAGTATATTATGAATAGTGTAATCTAGGTGGAAAGGAGACTCTAATGACCCGAAAATTATTACAGACATGTAATAAACTAGTTTCATTACAAAAACTTCTTAAGAATGTCTTTCATAAAATATGCATTTTAAACTTTAAATAAAAACAAGGGTTCATTAAGTTTTTAGTCCCTGTAATTTGGAAAAGTTTGGTTTTAGTCCCTCTGTGTAAGTTTTAGTCCCTGAAAAATAGAAAAATTTGATTTTAGTCCCTGTTAACGGTGGATGGGTAACGGTGCTGACGTGGCGCTTAACGTCGCTGACGCGGCTTAACACGTGGACACGCCACGTAGGCGGAGCAGAGAATCCAACCAATAACCCGACCCGACCCGCCCCGTTTTAAAAAAAAAAAAAAAAACCTAATCTACCCACCCACCCCCAAATCTCACCACCCACCACCCCACCACCGTCCACCTCTTCCCCCAAATTCTTCGTTGCCACCACCACACCACCATCCACCTTTTCCCCTAAATTCTTCCCCGACTGCCCCGCCCCGCCCCAACGGCGACAGAGGATTCTTCGAAGCTCTGCCGTTGCTCTCAGCTCCGCTGCTGCTCGCAGCTTCGCCTCCAACCTGCAGCCCAACTCGCACCTCCTCTCGCGCCTCCAAGATCCGTCACTGCTGCCCTCCGCTTCGCTGCCTACCACCGCGACCCCTGCTCCCCTTCGCGGCCCAAATCCGCCACGTGCTGCTCCCTTTCACGACCCAGATCCGCCGCCCTCTTTCTTCTTGCTCGGCCTTCCCGATCTGTGCGCGACTTGCTCCTCCAAGATCTCGCGTCTTCTTGCCACCAGAAGTTTAGATCTGAGCCTAAAATCCACAAGATCTATAACAAAAGAAAATGGATGATTTGGGGCGTGCCCCTTTGTTTCTAGGGTTTGAGTTTGAAATCCGTGATGGCAGGGTTGTTGCCGAACGACGATACTCGGCGTCGTTTTGAAGATCTTTGGACTGGTGTTTTCTAGTTCTGTTCGCGCAAATGTTGGCTGATCGGAAGCGCGTCGATTTGTACAAGCTCTTCAAGGTGGTGAAGGGGAAAGGAGGATACGACGCCGTTTGCGATAGCAAGCTGTGGGATTTGGTTGCTGAGGAAACCGGGTTGGGCATGAGCGTTGGTTCTGCTGTGGAGCTGGTTTATAGTCAGTACTTGAGTGGTTTGGATTCATGGCTGAAGAAGAAGGCTGCTGATGGCGGCAAGATGCCTGCTGAGCTCGGTGGTTTGGTGGATGATAGGGAGAGAAGAGAGACGAAGTACTGAGATTTGGGAGGCGCCGTGGAGGAGGGTGAGATTTGGGAGGGCGATGGCAACGAAGAATTTGGGGGAAGAGGTGGACAGTGGTTGTGGTGTGGTGGTGAGATTTGGGGGTGGGTGGGTAGATTAGGTTTTTTTTAATTTTTTAAAACGGGGCGGGTCGGGTCGGGTTATTGGTTGGATTCTCTGCTCCGCCTACGTGGCGTGTCCACGTGTTAAGCCGCGTCAGCGACGTTAAGCGCCACGTCAGCACCGTTACCCATCCACCGTTAACAGGGACTAAAATCAAATTTTTCTATTTTTCAGGGACTAAAACTTACACAGAGGGACTAAAACCAAACTTTTCCAAATTACAGGGACTAAAAACTTAATTATCCATAAAAACAAATTAAAACTTCTTTTCTGAATAAATATAAACTCTTTACCTTGAAATATAAAACATAATCGTATATGCTAAAATACGTGACTGGTCCGAGGATTCTGCTTGTGTACAATTAAAGCACTCTAAACATTACCAAGAATGTAAAATAAAACTCTAACGTCAACCTACTAATAATTTCACTTCAAGGTGACTGCTTACTCAAAAATCTTGAGGTCGTTGCAATTGACCATGACCTCCACGAACTGTTTCTACATCTTAACATGTAAATAGAAGGGAAGACAAGGGGTGAGAACTCTAGGGAGAACCTTAGTGACTGTCCAATCACCAACAACACCTACGCGACGTTTCAAAACATGCACACATATGCAATATATAATAATACTGCTCATAGCATAAAACTAGTATAATATCATAATACTAATATATAGTAAAGCTTTCATAAAAACATTAAAATAATAACATGGGAAAATATCTAAATAAACATATCTCGAGCAATACGGTTTGGCTATACATGACTACCCGAGTAACTAGGTTTCAATAGCTAATGATAATCTTGTCTATCTGAGTCCTTATATCCCAATAGCTTATCTGATTCTAAACTACAATGGTACTAATAGTCAACATAGGTTGTTACTGACTTACAGTTCTATCCTATATTTCACTCTCATGAAAAACAATTAAACATGATAACATAAAATCTAACAACTAATAACATAATCTAATAAGCTCTAGCAACTGACATGACTATAAGAATTAAAAATCTATAACATACAAATGCAACATATGATCTTTATGCAATAAAATAATGGTCACCATGGCTCTTCTAAAATGGTTTTCATGACTTTCTAAAATCTTTTTGTAAACAATTTCGTAAACGTTTAATAAGATAAAACATATTTTCATAAATAAGATAAAAGTGTCTTTACAAAAGAAAAGTTCGAATAAAACGATTTCATAAATACTTTTCTAAAACGATCTTTTCACAAATCATTATTTTCTCAAAAGGTCTCTATCATGAAACAACTCCTTATTTTTTTTGAAAATGTTGAAAATGCTCAAACTAAGTCATGCTTATAAAATATGAACATAACATAATGACTAAAATAGACCATGAGCAACAATCTACTCACCTAGAGTTGTCGGAGATTGATTGTCGTTCCTCGCGAGCTCAATAGGAACTTGAATGATGCCAATGACTGACTCATAACACTGAAACTCCTAACGACATAACATTCACACCCTATGTAGAAGTACTGATTCCCTACAACAAAAATATTAAACTAGAGTAAAAGTCCTACTAAGACTGAAACCTCCAACCTCTTGAGTGAATTAGCAAGTCTAAACACTCTAGAAGTGATTCTATATATAGGGAAGCTCTACACCCCCTCTCTAGTGCTTAGACGGTGTAGGACTACAAACATTGCAAAGCTATAGTGGTACGCTAATCTATGACTTTCCTTTACTACACCGTTATACGGGTGTTGACCGTTATAGCAGTTCCCAAGCTTAGGGTCACCCTAGTTCCATTTCCCATGATACCTCCCAAGGTCTCATGACCCTTCCTAAGGTCCTACCAACTTTTTCTAAGGGCACTTGGAGAGACGAGTCATCACATGAACATACCTTTACAAATTGGAATAGGGGTACTTATTATAATTGTGCCAATATCAAACTAATTAGTGAGTCGTTCAAGGAGAAAAAGTGTAATGGTTAGTGTTTTATGACGTGATTATTATCTAAGTAGTGTTTGAGGCCATTAAGGAAAGGAAGAGTAATGTTCAATTTGCTATAAAGTACTTTGATGAGGAGATAACGAACTTAGGCTTAGTTTGGTAATGTTGTGGTCGTTACTTTTGAGAGTTGATGAGCTCTTTGACTCTCTAAAAGCTGCTCTCAAAATGTCATAGCAATATTGTTTGGTAAAATAATGATAAAGTAACTCTCAATAAGTAAAGTTATAGGAGTAGTGTTTGGTAAATATATTTTTGAATATGCTCTTAATATTTAAAATTACTATAATAAACATAAACATTAAATAAAATAATAATGACCATTAAGATCTAAGGTTATATTAGTATTTTTATGTTTTGAGAGCACAAGTTAATTTTAAAAAGCTAGCACTCTCTAGCTTTTAAAAGCCAGCAGTAAAAGCATATCTGTTTTTTGTTTACGAAATACAAAAAATTGACTTATGCATTTTAAAAACAAGAGCATACTCACAAATTTTTTTACCAAACCAAGCCTATGTCGCAAGGTAAGTGTTGAGGGTCCTTGGTAAGTCACGAGGAAATGCAAGTATGAAGGTCATTGTACATCATTGACACCTTGACCAATTTTTTTGCATTTGCAATAATATGTCGCTAATTTTAACTCTTTAATTTTGTAATCTACCCTTTTACGCATGCAATAGTTTGCAACAACATCTTTAAAGGCCTCATCATCGTTGAATAGCTTTCCTTTGTATATATCATCACTTATAGCATAATCATCACTCATGTTTGCAAATTCTAATGCACACATACCTTCAACATCACAAGTATGTAAGAAAGGCGGTGGATCATATGATTGTTAATCATCTGTTGTGTCAAGTCCATGTTCATCATCTGTAATTTCTAATATCCAAAGGTCTCAAAATAAGTAAAGTAAATAATTGTACAAGAATTAACAATTCACTTTTTAATGAAAGGTTCAAAATGCCCCTATTTTCTGAATAAGTATTTCACAAAACTAAGTCTAAAGTAAAAAAAAAAAAAAAGCTAAAATGTGACAACTAGTGAGCATTAATTGCAACTTAAGTGTAAATAGCTAATTAGGGTGTTACAATTTTCATATGAGAATAAAAAGAATAAGATATAAGGTTCTATTATCTTTCATTAATGGGTTGATTAAATATTGACCTGGTACAATCTCAAACGACCTCCAAATACAACAATTTTTTTATACATGGAGATTATAAGAGACACCTGAGTGGCATTGAATTGTTTGTCAACTTCAAGGAGGTTGGTCCTAATGTTTCACTCGCTACAATTCATTACATTGATCATCATGCTAGTCCTAGGTCAAATACAATGAACCAGCAATACAGTGAAACTGAAGTGTCGAATGATGAGATGTCCAAAGATGAAGATGACGATACAAGTTGGAGTGAGTATGAAACTGATATGTGTAAAGATGACAATGGCATTGACAACGATTCAGGTAATATTATTATGTATATCAAATATTAATTTGTCATTGTGTTAATTAATTTGTGTTAATTATTATTTTGAGTTAACTCTTATAAGTTATCTATACTAATGGAGATGCAATGTGTCCTTTGCACTCGCCTCATCAAGAAAATATTGTGTATTAGAGCTGTATCTCACTTAATTATTAGTTATAATTCATATCTTAATAAAGTAATTATAATTTAATTTGTTTGGTCATTTAAATTAAATATAATTAGTATAAATTTATTTACAATTTTAATAATGTATCTATGATTATAGACTTATTAAATTTTGATTATTTGTCCTTTTGTTAATTATTAAGTTAATTCTTGTAAGTTATCTATTCTAATAAAGATGCAAAGTATGTTCTGCATTCGCCTCGTCATCAGGATCTTGTGCATTAAAACTGCATCTTACTTCATTATTAGTTACAACTTGTTAATAAAGTAATTACAAATTAATTCGTTTGGTAATTTAAATTAAATATAATTAGTATAAATTTATCTACAGTTTGAATAAGGGATATCTGATTATAGCCGTATTAAATTTTGATTATTTGTCATTTTGTTAATTATTATTTTACGTGAGTCATACATAAAGAGATTTTTTATTCTCAATAACGAGGAATAGATATTCGCAAAAACGTAATCATATCATAAACACAACATATTCTGAATATACCTCAATATTTGTTGATAGTAATAGATAAAATCTTACATCTGACATGTCCACAGTCATAGCAAGTCAAAATAAAACCAAACATAATACGTGTTCGAACCATGACTAGGAGCATAAACTAGCTTGCTTGTCAAATAACAAAATCTAATACATAAACAAGTTTGACATAAAATAAAGTATGATAGAAAACTTAACAAGCAAACAGTTGCATCATAATTAAATATCAAATCCTAGAGGTGTGGTCTGAAGGCTCACTCTGACATGGTCCACATCTTAAAGGGTAATCTCTATTAGCACTCCTAGGACGCATACTAAATCTCATCCTATAGTCCTACACATTGCCTGTTCAACAAGAAGGTCCACCAGTCTGAGGCTCAATTCATAACTTTGGGTCCTCCTGCGGATCAATGTCTTTAGACTCAACTTCTGTAATCCCATCACCAACGTTACCATTAACAGGTTCACCCTAAACCACAGTATTAGGAACTGCGGCTCCAAAGAAAGCTTTTAGTTCTCTCTCTGACAAGATCACAATGGGATTCTGACGGTTATAATTGTTCTCCCATTCTGCAACCATCCTTGCAACATGTTCCCAGGAAACGTAAATAGAAATGTGGGAACTCTCCCCACCTCAGTCGAAGGGGTAATAACAGGCACCAGTGGAAAAAGAGACTGGATAAGAAGCATTAGTTCTAGTGTAATAGAAGATCCTTCTACTACGTCAACCCCTACCTCAAAAGTCGTTGTCTGCTCGACCTCAACTATGAAGACTTCCTGATGGGGTCAATCTTGATGCTCGAGATGGGTTGGGCTCCGTCCTTAAAACCCGAACTCGTTCCATCAAAACCTATCAATTAGTTAGGAACTTAGAGTATAAACAACACATCAATCTACTGAACATGGAAATGAAGAATGATATGCATGAATGTGTTATGACTTCTTCTTCTTCGTTGCACGTATTCTTTTGTTATTCACATTTTTTTCACCCTTCGATATGCTTGGGGACTAGTTTACCCACCCATGGACATCAAATTTTCTCGTGAACACTAACAATGACTATGTCATCCATGATCGAAGGGATTTCATTTTTCTTCCTTGAGTTCGTCCAGTATTATTAGCGCACAACCTCTAAACCAACACTTTTGGTGATTCATAAAATAAAATTCTAAGCCCTAATGAGGTATCAAGGTCGTGGAATCATCAAGGGGAAAACCAATTCTTCACCTTTGGGTGATCCTCAAGACTCATCTCATTGTCATACAAGGAATCACCATGGATCATAAGAATACTTTGAATTTTTGAAAACACAATTCCAACACAAAATAGGCCATGAGATTGAAACCATGAGGAGAGTTCCTCATATCATGAAAATTCTTTTGTAAACCAAACCATTTCTTACAAAACTCCATGGGATGATAAAGGAAACACAAGAACAAGGTTAAAATCAAAACAAACCATGGAAACTCGTGACTATGCATGTGGATCTTTGTGATGATATTAGGATTTTCAAGTTTGTAATTTTAAGAGTAATATAAAGATCTTGTTTGGTATTGCTTGGTTTGATTTAAACAGGGGGAGCAAATGCTGAGAAACCAAGAAAGGCCAGTTAGTCCAAAACACAGGGGGAGCACTAAGACAAAGAACTTCAACTTTCAAAGATGGTTTTGTCATCATCAAAAAGGGGGAGAATGTGAAGAAGATTCTTTCTCTGACCATTGATGGCTTGGTTTTGATGAAGACAAGAACATCAACAAAAAGCAAGAAAAAGGCAAAGACACAACCGATGAATTGCAACGATCAACCGATCATCATATTGAAGGTTCAAGTGTTTTTACCTTAGAGTTTAATAGTTAGCACTTGTTATTGATATCATGGTTAATGGCTCATAAGGTTTTCATTCTAACAAGTCTAACACTTTTGCTAAAACCCTAAAATCATTTAGCAACACTTCTATAGGGTTTGCAACACTTGGAAAACACTTTGCTGTGTCAGTAATAGATTACTGGATTTCAGTAATTGATTACCAGAGTTCAGTAATCGATTACAGGGTTTCAGTAATCGATTACCAGCATCAAAAATGTGAAAATATAACATTTTCTGCATGAGTAATCGATTACCAACTTGCTGTAATCGATTACCAACACGAAAATTTGAAAATAACTCAAATTTTATGAGTGTAATCGATTACCAAACCGTGCTAATCGATTACCACTTCAAAGAATTTGAAAATTGGCAGTTACCATGTGTGTAATCGATTACCACACTTGGTTAATCGATTACATGTTCGAATGGGTGTGTTTTTTCATGAAACAATGCGTTGTTTTGCATCTGTATGCATTGGCAATGGTTCATGAACAGGCACCTCTGCCTATATAAGGTTGGAACTCATGCAGAACAAAAACAGAACTCCAGAACTCAATTCTCACTTTCATATTCACAAAGTTCTGATCAAATTTCAATGGTGTTTCAATCCAAATCTTAAGAAAGCCCTTTGAGCCTTAACTGTTATATCATTTGTGCTTTCTATTCAGGAAAACTTCCAACCCTGAATTTAGGATTGGTAAAGCCATTGTATTACTTCTTCAACAATTGTGAATCAATTGTGGCACCGTAGTGTTCGGTGTGGTTTTGTAAACACCGTAGTGTTCGGTGTGGATTCTGATTATCACCGTAGTGTTCGGTGAGGGCATTGTGTAACCAGGGGAACGGGTTGTTCTCTTGTAGTTGTCGGTGTAAGTGCCTCGGGGTGAGGTTGTACACAACACAAGTTTACATAGTGGAAAAATCCCTGAATCAGAACAGGGGACTGGACGTAGCCTTCGGTGGTTGAAGGTGAACCAGGATAAATTCTCCGGTGTGATCTTTCTTATCCTTACACTTTTACATTCAGCAATTTACAATTTCCACTGCATTTAACATCATTATCTATTTGATTAATTGTTGGGTCTTGTTCCAAACTTCTCAAAGAACCAAAATCGGTGATAAACAAGCAAAACCTAATTCACCCCCCTCTTAGGTTGCTATCCTGAGTTACAATATCTATTTTGATTTTTATAATATATATTAGTTGTCTTTTTTTTTCCTAAAACCACAACTACACCAAAGCCTTTTATCAAAATACAATCATCTATAGCTGCAGTTCACACCTCAAAATCCTTAATTTGGCACCTAATACTAGGTTATCCTTCATTAGATAGCATTCAGATTTTATATTCTCAATTTCCATATATCCCTTGTACAAATAATTTAATCTATGATGTATGCCATTCGGCAAAACAAAGGAAACTTCCTTTCCAATTGAGTAATACAAAGTGTTACCATATATTTGATCTAGTGCATATTGATATTTGGGGGTCCTTATTGTTGCATCTATTCATGGTCATCACTATTCTTTTAATTATTATCAATGATTGTTCAAGAAACACATGGGTTTATCCTATGATAACCAAATCAGAGACCTCTTCTCTTGTAAAAAGCTTCTTTCAACTTTTCCAAATTCAATTCAATCTTACTAATAAAAGTCATTAGGACAAACAATTGTCGTGAATTCATACAAAAACAATTTTATAATGACCATGACATTATTCACCAAACCTCTTGTGTAGAAACCCCTTAACAAAATATAATTGTTAAGAGAAAGCACCAACACTTATTGAATGACACTAAATCTTTGCCTTTCTAATCACATTTACCCTCATTGTTTTTGGAACTATGTTGTCACACATGTTACATTTCGTATTAACAGATTGTCAACGCCAAACTTACACAATTCATGTCCTTTTATAAACCAACCCCATCCCTAATTACTAAGATCTCAAGGTGTTTGACTCCCTATGTTTTGGTTCCACTCTATCCAATCATAGAAATTTCTGCAAGAGCCATAAAGTGCATAGTCTTAGGTTACAAAATGGGAACTAAGGATTACCTTCTCTTTGACCTATGCTCTAGAGAAAATTTTCTCGCCAGACATGTTCTTTTCCATGAAACTACATTTCCCTTTCACTTGTCTACTTATAACCTCCGTCCAACCCTACTAGAATCCATTCCCTTACCAGCCAACATTACCCCTTATCTACCCTATTACAATCCTTTCACAGACACTTAACCAACTCCACTGTCTGTAGCCAATTCCCAAGCCAATTTTATCATCTCAGACCTTATTCCATTGTACAGACCAAATCTCAACACCTGAATACCCTACTCCACCACACATAGACCCTATCCCTGAATTTGTAGCATTACATCCTACACCACCACATAATCATCCACCTCTTAGAACCTCCACTAACCAAAGAGATAACCAACTTACTTACAACTTTACAAGATTATCACATAACATCCTTTCTTCCTCAAATGATGCACAATCATCCTTGACAAAGAAGTTAGTTATATAGCATCCCTTTAACTTTATCATTTCTTACAACTCCCTTTCCCCTTCATATATGCATTACATAGTCAATATTTGTACATGCATTGAACCTAAAACCTGCACCCAAGCTACAAAGAGTGTGTGCTAGCAAGAAGTTATGCAAAAAGAAATAGAATCCTTGTAAAGGAATCAAACTTAGAAACTTCACCAGGAAAGAAGCCTATTGATTGCAAATGGCTCTACAAAATTAAGCATAAAGCCTGATGGCACGATTGAGAGGAAAAAAGCAAAACTAGTTGCAAAGGGATACACACAAGTAGAGGGCATATATTACTTAGCATCTTTTCTTCAATAGCAAAAATGACTAACCTTAGACGCCTTTGAGGGTACAATGCAAGAGTGGCGTAACTCCATGTTGTCAAATCTCAACTGGCGATTACTCATGGCATGTTTTTGTCTTGTTCTCTCTAGTTTTTCTTTTTGTTATTCTTCTTTCATCATGAACTAAGTACCGTTGACTATGGTGTTATTTTAGATGGTTTTTGTTACTCAATTCCAATTATGCTTTTTAAGTTTTTTATAACTGTTTAATGCCTTTGAATGATTCACGACCATTTAATTGATTTGATGTCTTGTGTGCAATTCGAGAGAAGGAACGTGAAAGTGCTTTTTATTGTATAAATCATAGGTTAGCATAAGATTAGAGATAATCTATGTTTGCACTAAGAGATTTGGTATTCGGTCTAGAAGAAGAAAATCACTTGACCTCGAGAGAAGCTTGTGATTAGGATAGAAACCCTGACCATTATCTAGATAAATTGTTAATTGAGAAACAACTCTAAAATAACTGAGTCAAGAATAGGTGAAATCAATTGCCCTAGCATCTTTTCCCGTATTTCTGAGTTTCTTACTTTTGGTTCTTTAAATTATTTATTTTAATATCTTGCAATCAAACCACTTTTCACTCGATTTTTTTAATTAATTCAATTTGTATTATTTGTCAATTGAAAATTCAATGTATTATTATCCTTGTGGGTTCAACAACCTGAGTTCCAAATGCTCACTTTTATTACTTATGCAATGCAGTATCCTTGTCACATAAATCTCGTATCATACATATATTATATATGTATGCTACATACCATGCATTATATCAATCAAAAAAGTTCATTCATGATCTGACATGTTTTTATTATTTTCGTATTGTTTTTACATGTTGCTCATCATTTGCATTAAGTTGCTTATTATTATTTGTGTCTACCTTAAAATCAAAGTAAATATTTTGTGGCTTGTTTTTCAACCAGACATGCCAAAGAATAGTAGTTAGAATTACAAATAGCTAACATTTTTAATCCTACGATTGGAAAAAAAAAAAAAAGCATGATCAGACAATGTACAAAGAAGTCAAGCATGGGGAGCAAACTTGGTTAGTATAACAAGTAACAATAAATTTCAGAAAGTAAAGGACAAAACATGTTAGGCATGCTCCTTGCCCAATTTCTTCTATAAAAGACTGAGCCTTTTATGTAGTTTGTCATCAGTATAAGAAGTAGAAGATTTCCTTTCCTTGCGTCTATGTGTGAGTGAGGAACGAGAGAAAAATAATTGAGGTATATTACTTGTGAGACTTTTGAATCGTGAACGAAGATCGATATTCCACAGAAGTTATCAGGGATCGAAGTGAGAGTTTCGGTGACTCCAGGTGAGTGACAGTTTCTCACGGTCTATTTTAATAGTCATTAATAATCATTTTCATGAATGATATTTTAGTACGAGCAAAGTTTATGATATACCTTTGTGAGAATATTATTAGGAAATATTTTAGAATGTCCAAGGAATATCATTTTCAAAAATGCTTTATTAAAAATATTAATGAACTCATGAAACATTGTCATTTACAATTGGGACCATTTGACAGTAAGTAAGACATTACATGAGTTGCATGACAAGCATTATGAATTTTAGAAATTAATTATCATGATCATAAAATGTGTGTGTACTTTTTTACTGTGAATATCTAGATTAAAACTTTACGTCAGCAACAGCCTATGTCGACTCTGGTACCTTATAGGCATAACGTGACGCTCAAGCAGATAGCATACCATGAGGCTCGGACAGATAGCACATTGTGAGGCTCGAACAGTTAAATTTTAAGCATATCGTGAGGCTCGGGAAAAATTTTAAGACAAATATCTCCTCATATATTTAGAAGTTTGAAAATTATTATTATTATTATCAAAATTTATGAAATTGTGAGTTTCATGCTTGATTATGTCTCACGTGAGCCATGAGGGTTCTGCCACTCATCCCCATTTCATTATTTTTTAGATAGTGTTGTTGATCCGGAGTAATGCTCCATAGTTTAGTTCAGCTGTCAGTGGTGAACTCCATTTTTTGTTGTGGAGCTATTTGCTATTTTATTTATGTATGGAGTGCTTCATAGTCACACAAACATGAAAAACGCTATATTCATATATTGTTATACATATATTCTGTTCTAGTTTTGCATTTAAAATATGTAACAAATTTATGTGTCGAGATGTTTCTTATGAATTGATTTATTTATAAAAGGATTCTAGTTAAGTTATTTAATTATTTTATTAAACAACGATGTTTTTATAGAAATTATGATCAGAGACTTGCATAAGGGATCATATTTCTCATGTGTCAGTCATGTATGTGTGTGTGTATATATATTTATAATTTTTTTATTTTTTTTATTATTTTTACTTATGAATGTAATTAATGTTATTTACATTAAGGAAAGAGTTAAAGAAAATATGTTATTTGATTAACCAACGAAAAATATGTTTAAGATATCAATATTTACAACTCCATATTTACGTTAGTTTTAGAATGGCGCAAAACTATTAAAAAAGTACGAAGAATAATATTTTGAATAAAAAAAAAAACAAGTTTTGGTGTGAAAAGGTTTTTTTTTTTTCAGCGGTGAGATGAAGATAAATTAAATTTTTTTAAAAATAGATAATGAAATAATAAAGTCCGGGTAATATTTCTTTAAACTATTATTTAATCAAATTCTCTTATATGTATGAGAAGTTTTATCTATAAGAATGAGTTGAAAAGTTTTTAGACAAAGTAAATAACCAATTTGGTCCTAATATTTTTATTTTGACATCAATTAAACCATGAAAAATTTGATCATCAAATTTTCTCGTATACATGACTTTTGAAGTAATAGGCATGATTATTAAATATTTTTGTTAAGGTGTCAAGATTTGATTGAATAATAGAATAAAAAAGTTTTATATTATCAATGTATAAAAACTAAACTCATTTTGATATGTATAACTATTAATAAAAGGTATTTTGATAAAAAAGAATGTTAAGATAATAAACATAAAATAAAAATTTAATTGAAAACACGAATAAATTGAAATAAAAGACATTTTTTATCATTTAAGGAAGAGTATGATATGGTGAAGAAAAAAAACCTTATTTTTTTATGCATTATTTTTGTAAAAGAGTTTTTCAATGTCATTCAATTATATGGTATCACATTAGTGATTTATTTTGAAATAGCGTGTGAAAATAACTATTTTTATTAATGTAAGAAAACATAATTGAATAGTAGTGCAAAACTCTTTTATACTCACATTACATAAAAATTAAACTCTTTAATATATATATATATATATATATATATATATATATATATTGTGTAATAAAAATATCTCTTAAGAAAGATAAATATATTCTACTAAAAAATGACCACTTAATGATTTATGTGTCTATCAATACTTTTAAAATTTTTATTGGAATAAATTATCTCATGTTAAATTTAATTATGTTTGGTCATGTTGTGAGAGAAAAAGACAAATATTTTAAATAAGTGAAATCTGTTAAAATGGTAGGACCCAATTCAAAATATTTGTGTCTTTCTGTCTAATAACATAACGAAACATGGTCAAATTTAACATGAGATAATCTATTTTTAATTTTTATATTATATATTATTTAATTATTATTATTAGCTCAAAAGGTATGTTGAGAGGGAGAGAGAAGTAATTTGGGATTCGAAAATTATATATTATTTAATTATTATTGTTAGCTGAAAAGTAGGGTTGTCAAAATGAGTTTGGCTTGCGAGTTTGACCTGTTTACCTGGATAAACGGACAGATCAACGTATAAAATTTGGCTCACAAATAGCAAAAACTCATTTAGGCCCTGCCCGTTTAACCTGCGTGCCAAATTGGTCCGTTTAGTATTAACATAGGCAAAATACATTGACTAACTCATTTACCCACATAAATAGACAGACCAAACATATAAAAATCGGTCCGCTAATAATAAAAGTTCGTTAAGGCCCGGCTGGTTTAGGCCTACGGGTTAGCCGGGTCGAGCCTAAACGAGCAGGGTTAGCCTGTTTGACAGTTCTACTGAAAATGGCATGTTGAAAAAGAAAGAGAAAGACGTAATTTGGGAAGAAAATTGATTTGAATAGAAAGTGACATGCGTCGTCAGGGCTTAAATTTTCTCACCGTATATATAAGACACTTTTAACATTTTTATTGTTTTAATATATTAATTTATATTCATTGACAATGTAAATTTTACACTATTATTTAACTATATTATTTCATATAAATAAAATTAGTTTAGTCTTTTCTTTATTACTTTAGAAGTGTTTCAAATAACAACACATAATTAAATAATAATATAAAATTATTTACCTTATCAATTGACACAAATTAATATATTTTTTAGGCCTAATTATATTTTTAGTCCTTGTAAAATTTGAAAGTTTGGTTTTAGTCCCTGTATAAAAGTTTTAGTCCCTGCGAAAATTGAAAGTTTGTTTTTAGTCCCTGGAGCTGGATGGGAGTTGACTGCGCTAACGTGGCCACTAATGGTGCTGATACAGCGCTGACCTGGCACTGACATGGCGTGCCACGTGGCATAAACCAAAATTTTGAAATTTTACCCATGACCCGACTCGGTTTGATTTAAATTTTTTTAAAAAAATTTTCCTTAACCCCAACTTCTCTCTTCTCTCATCTCTCTCTAACCCGCCCACTCCACCATCTGTCTCCTCTCATCTCTCTCCCTAACCCCACCAATGAGAAACCCAGCAAAGCAAAAAACAACAACAACAATGCAAGTTGCCGGACGAACGGCGGTGGTGCTGGCAGCAGGCGGAAGGCGGATGAGCGGAGAAGAAACTCCAGCCACAGGGAACACAGGGCGGAGCGGGTGGTAGGCCATGAGACGCAAAGGAGCAGATCTGGGAGGCCTCGCGAGAGTAAAAGAGAGGCAGATCTGGGCCGAGGCGAGGAGGAAGGCAGCTGCGACGCGATGAGCACGCGAGCAGAGGTCGCGAGGTTGCTGGCCGGAGCTTGGAAATGGGCCGAGGCGAGGAGCACGCGAGCATAGGTTGCGAGGCGGCGAGGCAAGGAGGACGACGGCGGCGGAGAGGAGCGGCAGGGAGAGACAACGGTGGGGTGGGGTGGG
>QANU01073048.1:371608-382563 GCA_003254905.1 Nissolia schottii | reverse complement strand
ACCGCAGTCAACTCTCATCCAATTTCATGGACTAAAAATAAACTTTCAATTTTTACAGGGACTAAAACTTTCATACAGAGACTAAAATCAAACTTCTAAATTTTACAATGACTAAAAACATAATTAACCTTATTTTTTAATTACATGTGTTTTTCCCAATCTAAGAAAGAGGAATGAATGAGTGTACAGGAAAAGGGTTGGTGAATCATAAAAGGAAACGGAGAGTAAAAGGAGGGTGAGGTTGTGTGATTGAGTGAGGGGGGGTGCGCCGTGGCATGGGATGGAGCGGAGCACACACAGGATTTAGGGTAACGGGCAAAAGAGGCAGTGGGAACACGTCACCGTCCCCAGGTCCTGACAAATTAAAAGTATATGTCACCGCCAAAATCACGAGACGCTAACCCATCCTTTGATCCTTTTTGACACAGCTTTTGGATTGGTTCAAATCAAATTATTATTCTCTATTTAAGTTCTCAAGTTAAGTATAAACTCTTTTAGATGGAATTGGGTGGGTGTGGGTTTAAGAGATCTTCAAAGTTATATTCTTGTCGGGTAACAAGAAAAAACCGATTTTTGACTATTGTGCTCACGTGCTACATTTTTTATTACATATTAATAATAGGTCTAATTAATTTTTTTATTTCATTTAATAATTAAAAAAGATATTTTAAAATATGTTAAAGAAGATATTTAATGTGACTGATTTCATGACCTCATGAAGCTAGTTCGATGTTCGGCGTCCATAAATTGAACATGCCGTCGCCCTATCCAGAACGTGGTACGACACGTATGGGACATGATCTGAGTGCATGAACTTGATCTGCTTGTTCGTCTAAAGAGGAGATCAGATTCATTTTTCTGATAGGATCTCACTACTTTTATCATTAAAAAAATATAACCACATTGCCACTTCTTTTATAATATATTACAAGTCTATCATCAAGTTTTACCTAATTATATTTAGACATAAAATATATATTAATCTAATACAACAAAATATCTATTTTTAATTTTTTTTAATCTTGTTTATATTTTAACTTTGAATGATGTTTCCATTATTAATAGTATCAAATGTCTCTCTTAATATATATATATATATATATATATATATATATATATTATTCAATAATTATTCATTCATTAGTCTCTTGTGCGATTATGAAGTATATTCATAGCAGAAAATTGTTTTTGCAATGGATACAATTGCTAAAAACAAGGTCAAAAATAATTTTAAAAGAAATAAAACACTAATATTGGATAAATGATATTCTTTTTAGTTTCAACTAACTTTTGAGCAAAACAAAACTTATTCATATTTAAGAATTGATCAATAAAATATACATCTAATCTAAAATTTTTAAGTCGACTATCAAATACAAAAAGCTGAGTAAAATAAAACTTGGATGGGCAAATTTAAGCTAAGTGAAACTTTTCCTTGTCATATGGAAACAATGAATTTCTTAGCAAACTACACAAAGACGTAATTAATGTGCATATCAATAAAACAATTGTTAATCACTGTTGAAGTTGTTTATCAATCATTTTATAAAATAATTTAATTTGAAAATGTTGAAATGAGTGGATTAAAAATAAGTTATTAAGAGGAATAAATCATTGAAATATGATATTTGTGCAATGTAATGAGTGCATTAAAAAATAAAAAATAAATAATTTTTTTTTAATTTTAGTAGAAGCACGTGCTCCCACTAATTTATATATAGTTCCGTCTCTACCCACCATACTCTAATGGTGTGTTGTAAGAAGAGTAACATGTGTCTATACTTTTTAATATTCTAAATAGCACTACTTTATTTTTATTTACGATGCATTCTCTTGTTTAATTTTACTTATTTTATTATGCGTGTATTTACAATGAGGTGGTACACTAAAGAAAAATCTTCTCTAGAGTTAGGGCATGAAAATGATACGAGAAATTCTTATCCATTTTGATCATACATGATCGAGTAACACTACTAGAACAACGCTATCTACTGACAAATTTTATTGGCGTATATATCCGCCAACGTTATCAGTGGATTTTATGGCTACAATCTGTCGATAAATATTTTTCCCAAGTCTTTTGATGAAGATTGTCATATTTACAGGTAGATAATTATCCATTGGAATATCCACTGATATATATTGGCGTGAAGTGGCGCCAACACATTACCGACAAATATATCTGTTAGCAAGTATTAGATAATAAATTATATAAATGATAAATTTATCGACAGATATATCTGGTGGTAATAGTTTAGGATTCGGAGTTTGGAGTTATTAAATTTATCGTTTATATTCTTCTTATTAAGAACACAACATAAGCACATTACCAAAACTTGACATTCGATATACCTAACCAATTATAAGACCCATGCATGGCCGAAACATAATAGGCAATATACAACCTTAATAATTCCACGTACGATTACATAATAATAATTATCATACGATGAATAATTACAGATATGATGTGGAGAAAAATTAGTTCTTTTGCACAACACTAGGCACACACATCAAATAGATACGATTGTCCTAATTTCGTCCTTGTAAGGAATAATTGGAAGTAGGGTTTATTTTAATTATTGTTGGTTATGTATGTGTTATTGATGATCTCTCTCTCTCTATATATATATTGATCTTACTTTAAACATAAGAGCATATGAAGATAATATTAACTTTAAACAACTTATGAGACCATGTAATTGCATAGGATTAACTTGTTTAAGGTTTAGGGTTATTACTGGTGGCTTTATTCGCTAAAAATAAATGCAGTGTTTCGTTTGTCAAAGTTACTGACAAATTGACTTTTACCGACGGATAAATCCATAGGTAAACAATTTTTCAAAATTGATGAGATTCCTACCCAAGTGAAACACGTCGTTTCACTTAATACCATTACCGATGGATTCATCTTACTGGTGGATAAATCTGTTAGTAAAAAATTGTGAAACCCTGTTTCGCAAGATCCCCTTTCTTTTCCTCATTTTCTTCTTCTCCCCCTTCTCTCTAACCATTATCCTCCTTCTTTCTAACCTCTCTATACCTTCTCTCCGCCGCCACTGCCTTTATCTCCACCAAGGTCGACACATCTCGCTGCCGTCGTCTACACTAAGATCGCCATGACCCCATTCCTTTGTGTCCACCGAGGTCACCACGACCCCAACCCTCATCTCCACCACTGCCACCACCTCCACCGCCGGTAAGTCTCCCCTACTGTTTATTTAATTTTTTTAAATTTTATTTTAATATAGTTAACGATAATAGGATAGATGACTACTGAGCTGGGAAATTGATTGATTATTTATTGTGTGTTAGTGTATGTGTAAGTGTTAGTGTGTCTGTTTACGTAATTGTGTCTAAGTGTAAGAACCACCATTGTCTCACTTTTATGCTAAACATTATTTCTCTCATTCTGTTTTAACTATTTATTAATGATTTTTTAAGATTTTAAAATATATTTCAATTTATAATATTTAAATGTAATTATTTTTTTATTCATACCTCTAGTTGTAATTGAATATTTATTAGTATAGTAGATGTAAAGAGAGTAATAATTATATTGAAAATAGAAATTTGTATTTTTATATCGGAATAACTTGGTTAATTCATACCATTTTATAAATTTATTAAGATTTTTTTATCTTAATATATATAGTATTTGATTTTGGACAGTTAAAATGAAACGGAGAGAGTAAACTCTAAACCCAATAATGTGTCATTTTCCAAGCTAGCTTTCTAAGCAATAAATAGGCAATGAACCCCTATTTTTGTATGATGGTGCTTTAATTCTAGGAAAATTTCCTAGAATAAAAAATTGAAATTAATTGCAAAGTTGTTTCCAACATAAACTATTTTCATTATAAAGAGAATCGATTTAAATCGACTCTCATATAACTCAGATTTTTTATTAATTGGAAGTCGATTTAAATTGACTTCTATATTTTTTTTAAATTAGAAGTTGATTTAAATTGATATCTGTATACTGTGTCCAAAATTAGATCTACAAATAAAGGTACATGCTCATTTGTAATGTGTACCAAGGTTTAGGTTTTCTGTGTGAGTTAGAAGAGAAAAGAAGAGTGAGGATTAATAGACATTTTAGTGTGTTATAATAGTGAGGAGTTAGGTTATAATCACTTATATTAATTTTTATTGATACTAAATAATCTTCTTAATCTTAATTATTTTTTCGGTCACAATTTGTTAAAAAAATAAAAAATTATTGACGAGATTTTAATACTAATTGATTTTAATTTTAATATTGATTGATTTAGAAATATACAAAATCAACTAGTGATTATTTATAATTAATAATTTTGATTTTTATTGATTCTAAACAATCGTCTTAATCTTTATTTTTTTGTAATTTTTTTGTGTGACA
The DNA here is from genome assembly GCA_003254905.1 of Nissolia schottii. Lineage (NCBI taxonomy): Eukaryota > Viridiplantae > Streptophyta > Magnoliopsida > Fabales > Fabaceae > Nissolia > Nissolia schottii. Next base: position 378,182 of record QANU01073048.1, on the reverse strand, counting down.
ATTTCTTAAAAAAATAAGTTAAAAAGATTGATGAAAGTACTAATTAAGTTTATTTTTAGTTTATTTTATTTTTAATATTAATTGATTTATAAATCTGCAAAATTAATTATTGATTATTTATAATTATTAATTTTGATTTATTACGATCGATTTTGATTTTTCAAGAAATGTTATTAAAAAATAAAAAATGAAGTTGATTAATTTTGATTTAAATATAGACAATATTTGTTTTTATTGATTTTACACAATCTTCTAAATCTTACTTATTTTTTCGGTAAAATTTTGTTAAAAAAATAAATTAAAAAAGATTGACAAGATTTTAGATGTTTTGGAAAGACCTTATTTTGTAAAAATATATAAATAAAAATATAATCTGTAATTAATCTCTTTTCATATATGTAATTCTATAAATTTAGGTGTATATATCATCATTTTTGTTCAATTTACTAAAGAAAATCATCATTTAGTGTATGTTGGTCTCTTTTCTTCCAACACTCATGTGAACATCATAGATAATTTTATCACTATATCATAATTGATAGACATAAAATAAAGGGGAGGTAGCTAAAATTAACTCAAAATTTCCATAAATAATCTTTTGACCAATTTAAAATAGCGACTAAGAACATTGCGTTTAAATTAGTCATCTATGTATAGTAAGTGTAAAAAAGTTAAATGAGTAAAGACGATTGTTTACAATCAATAAAAATTAATATCAGTAATTATTAGTAATTAGTAGTTAGTTTTGCAGATTTTTAAATTAATTAATATTAAAATAAATCAATTAAAAAGAACCCCAATTGATAACATGCGTAATTTTTTCTTATGTATTTTTTTAATCATTATAACACACTAAAATGTCTACTAATTATCATTTTTTTCTAACTCACACAAAAAACCTAAACTTTGATATACACTACAAATGAGCATGGAATTCTATTTGTAGATATAATTTCGGACACAGTACACATACGTCAATTTAAATCGACTTCCAATTAAAAAAATAAAATTTGAGTTTCATGCGATTCGATTTAAATCGACTCCCTTTAAGTAAAAACAATTTATTTTAGGAACAACTTTACAATTGATTTATTTAAAAAATGAGTATTTTTCAATGTTTTGTTCTAAAAAAATTTCCTTAATTATGAGATTATCATCAAATTTTACTTAATCTATTTTATATTAAGTATCACTTTCACTTTTTGAATACATTTATAAATTAATCTAAATACATTAATTTATAAATATACTCAAAAAGTAATGTGTAAGTGTGCGAGAGACCTAGAAAACATTAGAGTCATTTTTGTATTGATGAAATATGAATGTCCTGGACGAGAATCTGTTAAAATAAAATCATTTACTTTAGAAAATAACTTCAGGAATCTCATTATTTATCAATAAATTTATAACGAGTCTGGTTTTTCACTCGTAAGTGTATATATATATATATATATGCAGTGGTAAAGAGACATCGACTGAGACTCAACATTAATGCAAGTGCACGACTGTTTCACTTTATTTTAAAAGATAACCTTTCTCGTGTTATGAAGTAAGAATGATTATTTACCCAAAACTTCATCCACTAAAAGAAATACAAATATAAATTATTTATAGCCTACCCTTCTTGTGGCTGAAAATCAAAGCGAATTATGATTAATGTCTAAAACTTATGGCCGAAATTCAAATCTAATCATGATCAAGTTCTGAAACTTGTGGCTGAAGTTTAGGGGATAACGATAGAAGTATGGTTTTAAGGGAAGAAAAATCTAAAAATATGGGTCAAAATAGAAAATTACGAATGTGTGGGGTGAAAGTCTGAATTTGCCACTGTCAGGGGCAAATTCAGAAATTTGGAAAATTAAAAAAAGAAAAAAGAAAAAGAAGAGACGTGACAGGCGAGTGCAGGGATAGGCGGGTCTGCGGGCATGGGAAACTGAAAAAGGTAGGTCTGAATTCGGAATACCCCTGGGCGAATTCAGGGTGGCGAATTCAGAGTGGCAGCGACGCAGGGGACAGGGTCTGAATTCGCCATATGATGTGGCAAATTCAGACCCTGAATTCGCCACACAGTATGGAGAATTCAGGTCTGAATTTGCCACGTTATATGGCAAATTCAGACACTGTCAGTAAAAAAAATAAAATGTACCGAATTCTGNATTCAGGTCTGAATTTGCCACGTTATATGGCAAATTCAGACACTGTCAGTAAAAAAAATAAAATGTACCGAAACCTGAATTTGCCACAGTAGATGGCAAATTCAGAACCTGAATTTGCCACATGGGATGGCAAATTCAGAACCCGTTATTAAAAAAAATCGCACTTCTGAATTTGCCATCTAACCCGTTATTAAAAAAAATCACACTTCTGAATTTGCCAAAAAGGGTGGCGAATTCAGAATCAAAAACCATATTTTCGTAAATTTTTTCCCTCCCCCACACATCTGGATTTATTTTGTTTTGGGACCATACAAAGGTAAAAAATCCGAAGTTTAGGTCTAATCATGTTATCGAAGCGAGAAAGCAAAGAGGTAATTAACTAAACGGTAATTGGCACCAATATAAAGGTCCCAAAAGTTACATCAACATCATTATCCGGGTTCGCCAGCACGAATAAAAAGACAAATTGACCAGTCGTGCAGGATATGTAGGATTTGTGGGATCGGAGTGTAGGAGAGATCATCTTTCTTGTCTGCATAAAAATATCAAATATGCACGGTCTTTTTAATAAATTATGCAATGTATTTTCGTTACTTGTCAAAAAGGTTTAAATATGTTTCCATCAACAGCAGATTATGGCTTGGGTTTGAGCCCGGATAAATTTATTTTATTTACCTGTCATATTTCATTAGTTATATTAATTACTAATTAATAAAATTTCATTAACAGTAGATATTAAAATTTAAACCAAATTTCATAAATTTAACAAAAATCTGAATATATTTAAATTTATTAAAAATATAATTTTGATAACCAATATTTTAAGGGCATTAGTTAAAAAATTTAAAGTAGTAAGTTTTAATCTTATAATGCATTTAATGTTCATTGAAAACATATAAATTTTAATTTTTCAATGCAAAACTATCATTTTTGTTTTCTTAAGTGCTCTAAAAATATTTGTTAGCAAAATCTTTTGAAAATGTAAAATTGTAAAAATAAAAAAGTTAATATTAAAAATATGTACATGACTGAGTAAAATATGATCATGTGTAAATTATTTTTTTTTGGTAGAGCGTCAATTTGCTAACATTACACGAGGAAAATTCTCTGTTAGGTAAATTTTCAGATTCAACCATGCGACTTTATTAACCCATTCTTCACCAGCTCCTGTATGAGTTGTTGAATGAAAGGCTACCTTTCATGATTTTCTTAACATGACTCAAACTGGGCCTATATTTTGATATAATTCACACAAATATTTGTTCTTATTTTCAAAAGACGTGGAAGATAGCTGGTTATTGTAAGACACTCCAAATTAGCCTTGGGAACTAAATAAGAATTTAACTTATGTTTGCTTTGAAAGTTTTACAAGCAAAAGGGGAAAAGTGAAATGAAAAGATGGAAAGAACTATTATTATATGTATAAAAGGAATAATTAAGGAACGCTTGAAAATCAAAAGGATGAAAAAAAAAACCTACTTCTTGTTCCTTTTTTTCTCTTTCAAAGTATGCATATCAAATCCCAATGTTTTAGATCACGTTTTAATTGGATCACGATTATGTTTTCATCCTCACCTTCTTGAAAATTTTATTTGCAATTAGCATTCTTTCTGATGAAAGAAAATGTTTTATTATTATTTGTTGATAAATAAAAGTTTAAGTAAGTGAGTTTGATGCTAATCATTTTATGTAGATCATAGTCATTAAGTTTTTTGAACATTACATAAATACTAGTATATCACTTATCAAATTGATCCTCGTATCGACAATGAAAATTGAATTTGCGTTGTTGTAAGATATAAATCTGTTCTTTAATTACTAAATATGTCAATTATCATTTTTAGGGGGTGGGTTGGGGATAGTTTGGTGCCCTCAGTGGCGTGGACAAGTGTTGGGGTCGTTTTGTTATATTTTGTGTAACGCTTTGAATTTTGTTTTGGTCCCTTTTTTTTTTTTTTTTTTTTACTTTGGACTAGTAATGAATTGCTGCTAATTTAAAAAAATATATATAACTTTTATTTATAAAAAGTAAGATATGTTACGAAAAGTAATAAAGAAATAAGCGGTAAATAATAGATGTACATTAGTATGAAGTTTTTAATTGATAACATTTGTTATATATTAACACAACTTCCATTCTTGCCAAAAATTAAAAAATAAAAGAAAGCAAACTTATAATAATATCAAGTTTTGATTTCAAATTCCTGTATTATATTTCTTTAAGTCTTTTATTAGAATTCAATGCTACTGATGATGAGAAAGATCAAAGATGTCTAAGCAAAGCAGGGTAAAATAACTTGAGTTAATTAATGTGAACGTAGATGGAAAAGGAATCTTGGACTTACGAAGAAGGCGGTGGAAATTGCTAAGCCATTCCGATTGACTTTTTGGCTATAAGTACTCATTAAATGAACCAACATATTTATCGTCTTTGCATCATTAATTATCCTTTGTGAACCCAATCCTCAATATTCGTCAGTTCTCTCGCGTTTAAAACATTTTGTTGTTCTCTCCGTGTGAAATTTAGACTATACGTGACAGGGCTACCATTACCCCGATCAAAATTTAGACCAGAAAAAAAATAATGTAGGTTATTGTTTTATTTTAAGTGTGAATGTCAAAATTTTATATTGATTAAATTTAGAATGAGGGAAGAGTATATAGTTAGAAAGAGACATAAATTTATTGTTTTATGGTTTTAAGTTAAAATATAGTGCCTAATATATTTTTATGTATTACTTAACCCATTGTTTAAAAACCTGCTCAATTTTACTTCCCTGCTTTATGCCCGACTGTTACTACAAGCTCAGATGATAATTAAAACAATTGTGCATTTCACCCCTCAACTGGGGACTAATCTAAACTTGAATTGGTCCTAACGGGGGATATATAGATCAAGGTTGTGGAAAAGAACTAGCTAGTCCCAATATATATATAATGGATTCAAGGATCCATGATCATATCTTAATTCTACAATCATATAGGCCATACTTTTATATTTAAATATAAGCCAAAAATGCTTGATATATACTATTTTAATGTCACTAATTTATCATCACATTTAATGCACATTTTTTATCTCCTCTCTCTCCCACACATACTTCTCCTCTTGTCCTTCTCTTCCTATTCGTATTTTTCTCCCATCCCTTCTCTTTTTTTTCCTCCTCATTTTTTTTCTCATTTGTCACATACATTTTTTTCTTTCATTTTTTCAATTTTACTTGTTCATTTTTATTCATTTAATTATTTTTTTTTCATTTTTTCTTCTTTGTTTTTTTTTTTTGCAAAACATTGTGGATCTTAGTTTTCATTTTCGTGTTCGTCATTTTTTTATTTTTGATAGTTCAAAAGTTTGTGTATGTGTGAAAAAAATTCTGTGTATAGTTTTCAAAAGTTTATATATGTGTGCATCAAAGTTTTCTTTTTCATCATCGTTTTCGTTTTCATGTCTGTCATAATATTCATTTCTAATTTTTAAAAAGTTTGTACATATGTATAGAAAAATTTGTGCATTATACATAAACACCAAAGTTTTCTTCTTTGTCTCTATCTTTGTGTTCGTTTTCGTTTTGATAGTATTTTTTGTGTTTGGTTGTTCAAAAGCTGGTGCATGTATCTAAAATAGTTTGCATATTTTTGTTCAAAAATTTGTGCACGCGAGTATAAAAAATTTCTTATTCGTCATTTTCATTTCATTTTTGTTTTATTTTTTGTTTCTGCTTATTGAAAAGTTTACGCACGTCAGCTCAAAAATTTGTGCATGTACTTTAAAATGTTTGTGCATCGTAATGAGTGAGTCAACGCGCTTAGAACATGAGTGAAAAGTAGGAGATAGAGTGCAACTGTTACTTTTCATTATTTAATGTACCGTAAGTTCGATCTGATTTGGTTTTGTGTGTGAAAATTTTTTGTGCATGTATGTAGAAAAAGTTTGTGCATGTGTGTGCAAAAGTTTGTGCATTCAAAGTTGTTGTGTATACCATATGGTGGTTGAATGGTGGCAGAAAAATGGGTGTACATGTAGCAACGCTCAATATAAGCTATTGATTTTGAGAGATTTTTTTACTATCTAATCTACTCTATTATTGTAGGTCTCTTCAACTTTTCTAGTATATTTTTAAATTGATGTATTTTTTTTTAGTATTTCAAAAATTAAGTAATGCTGCATGAACACCATATATGAACAACAAATATAGAAAACCCACTAAAAAATAAAAGTTATTCATTAAAAATATATTTCTTCTCTTTCCTACGCCCACTATCTCTTTCTCATATCTCATTCTCACTTTCTCTTTCTCTCACTGAGAGACCTTCTTCTTCCTCCTCCTCCTTTTTTGTTCCTCTTGCATCTTCATGTTTGTTTGCTCCATTGAGTTTAGGTATGTGTTCTTCTTCCTTCTTCTTCTTTCCATAACTCT